>JBAMIG010000020.1:16623273-16643108 GCA_037177335.1 Kiunga ballochi
GCTGCATAAAATTCTGCTGCTTTAAATTCAAACCCTTAAAAAATTAAAAATCTGGTGGAACAGATTAACTTCCATAACATTTAACCCTCGTGTCATGTGTTCGGAGAAAAGAGATGAAACAAGTGCCCGGGAGGAGAATCATCCATCTTATATGCTCATCTTTTGACAAAAATTATTACATTTTTAAGTGGTTGAGATACATGTACAGTACCAGTCAAAAGTTTGGACACGCGTTCCCATTTGATTTTATTGTAAAATGTGTCCAAACTTTGGATCAATACTGTATATTCTTCTAAAATCTCTTACATTTGATTGTGATTAATTTTGCAAGACGAGATGAACCAGCCTGCTAAATATGCAACACACACACTGCGCTGAGAAATGGGGATAAAAAAATAAAGTAGATAAAAGAGTGAAAGCTCGCTAACAAGAGGAAAGAAACTCTGCAACTGTAAAACCCATTTCATATCTCCCTTTATGCTAAATTATCTCTTTTAAGGCCTTAGATGACCCAACTCCTGAGGATATCTCTGATTTATTGACCTACTGTTTACTCTGTCCACCATTGAGATCTATTGATGGATCCCTGCTGAGTGCTCACAAATCAGCCTTTTGATATCAGAAGGTCGACATTGCTGAACAGTCTGCCAACTGAACTCAAAAGCACTCCAAAAAACATCTAGCTTCTTTTAAATCTCCTCATAGGAAAACTTCTTCATCAAATGGTGTAGAATATTTTTCTGCAGCCTATATTTTAACAGGAACTAACAATCAACGTAGCCCTTTTTGCCCCATGCTAACAGTTTTCTGACTGTGTCATCACATTAAGCAGACATTAGATTGGTGATGGTATTTTCTCTAAAACTACTGGTAACTGACCTGTATTTACCCAGGACCGAAAGCAAATGGTAAATGATCCACACTTATTTTATAAAGCACATTTTAACCTTGAGTGGATTCTAGAAAGTGCTTGTTCACATCTAATATTTACGGTGCTCCTTATTCCATACATGCATCACTTTTTTCTCTATCATAAACATTTTTGGACACAGCTATGTGCACACCGGGATCAGTTTCCTCCCAAAAGATACCCAAAACATGGATCTTGTCATTTACCTTTCATTTGGTGGGAGAATATTCAACTATAACTGAGCATATTGCTTTTAGCTTCTTGTATTTTCTGTGTTAGCGCCACAGCTTCAAGCTAGGAAGTTGCTTGTTCTTGCATTGGCTGGGAGGGATCCGAACAATTGCCTGTCTGTGTATAGTTTGTGTCTTTTTTCCTGGTACTCCGGCGTTCTCCCATTGTCCAAAGACATTTGTGTTATGTTAATGGCTTACTCTAGAATTCCCCCAAGTCCAAAGGGTTTTTACAGAAATTGGATGGATGGATATTTTCTTTTTAAGATATTAGCTTGTTTTCTTTTGATTTATTTTTTTGTGTTTTTTACTTTCTAAAACAAGATGTTGTCTTGTATGAAACTTTGATGCATGGCGTAAACAAAACTGCAATTTTCTTCACAAACATCTTATTCACAGCAAGCCATCCAACCATTGATCCATTATCTGTGCTGCTTATTCCAATTCAGGACAGTAAGCCATATAAAACATATATACTTTGAAAGTAATTTAATTATGTTATGGAAATTATTAGTTTATCTTGAATTAAATAGAAAATAAAAGAAGGGATAGATATCAAAATAAATAGTGGCTCTGAAAACAAAAGGAAAGGACAACATGTTGATATTTCACTGCATATAAAAACAGCACTCTGAGAGGAAGATTGAGAAGAAAAGAAAAGACAAAAAAAGTCAAAATGGCTTTGCAATAAAAACAAACAAACAAAAACAAAACAAAGACATTGAGTAACTTCCAAAAAGTGCTTTTTAACATAATTGCTAATATGTTGAATATTTCATCATCTGCCACAAATAATATCATGAAAGGATTAGATTTCTCTCTGTACTGGGGGTAAAAAACAATATTTTGATTTGGATTTCACATAATTCTGCCAGAAAATCATTGCATATGCTCAGAGACTCCTTCCAGAAACTCTTGTATGAACAAAAACTCTCATCTTTTTCAGGCCAAAGATAATTTAAACTGGACTCAGGCAAAGTGAGGAACTGTTCTGTGATCAGACAGTTACAAGCCATTTACAGTAGTAATCTGTGTCAAGCTGACACTTAATGCTGTATTGTTGGCATGACACCCAGCCAGTGACTGCAATAAGATCCCCACTTAGTCCGGTGTTGGCCTTGTAGTTTCAAACCTAAGCTGCTTGGTTGAAACAAAACCAGTTCCTAAACTGAGCTTCTTGAAGACATGTCAGTCAATCTCCTCGGCATACATGCCAACAGCATCTCATAGCTGAATACTTTGAACATTTTCTGTAGTTTCTTTAGTCCTTGTGTATTTTTTTTTCCAGTGGTTTTTAAACTCAGGGTTGGGACCATAATCGGGGTTGTACGATCATTTCAGGGGGTTACAAGATAAATGTTAAAAAAATATGAAAGCAAAATTTTTTCAAATAATTTCACCAGAGTTGCCAAAAAATATTTTCTTTCCTCTCCTTGTTTAGCCCCACATGAAAGCAACCAGAATGAATATCAGTACCCACAACCCTTTACAGATAATGGATAGATTTTTGTATTACATAATTTGCATCATGCTGCTGGACTTGACCAGATAGGAGAGAACAAAGATAGAAAAAGAACAGAACAGGAAAGGAAATCTGCTACACCTGTATTGTGTACCTGTGCCACAACTAAACCCTGAATGTAGGTAAATTAGCTGCTTAATTTTATAGTCATGGCTGCATAAACATATTTAGTATGCATATCATATCATTCATTTGCTATTATCTCTAAGAGAGAAGTAGATATTGAGCATGTAGATCATTGACACTGTGTAGAATCTACAGAAACCATTTTATCCTTATAATTTATGAAAATCCTGACAGTTTTCCAGCCTTACATCGAAAGAATGACTTCTAGATGACCTATGTAATAAATCACACAGTTAATCACACAGTGGTCACATGGGGGTAGTGGTTGCGAACACCAATGTGTTTTATCTCAGGCACCGTGACTCAAAAGGTTTTAGAACTGCTGCTTTAATCAATAACGTTCAGTGTTGTGATTCTAACATCCATGGTGTGAGTAATGGAGTTCCTTTACTTCTCTCTTCCTCTTGTGCATTGAAGAGCAAAAAGAGCTTTAAAAATGTTTACATTTTAACATAATAAAAGAAAAAGATTCAGTCAATTAAAAAAATTTAACTTGTATATTGATTATATTATTAAGTGTGACATACTGGACCATGCAAGAGTTATGATAGAGTCTGACACAATATCACACAGACTCCTGCTGTATCCATTTCTGCATGAGCTGCTCACTTGTTCACATCTCCTTCAAACCTGTGTGGGTGTTTTAAACTGTCATTTCACTTCAAGGGGCAGTTTGTGGTCTCAGAAAAGCCAGTTGAGGAGAATGCTACTGAGGCTTCAAAAAAAGTTGTGGGCTCGCATGGATTGTCTGAAACCATTCACCTGCTCTGATAGCTGTCAATTAGAGCTCCGTGGACTAAAAATTTCTCTGGTTTAATGCTTCTTCGTGTCTCTTATAGGGAGCTGTTTAATAGAAGACAGGTACAAAAGGAAGTAGATAGGAAACGCAAGAGGCTTACTTGGTATTGTGATTGTCTGGTCGTTTGTCTACTTAGGCAAGTTGTTTATTTCATTGATTGTGGCTCACCTGTTATGTTTTCCAGACCATTGTTGCCAGCAAGTAGTTATCTTTACTTAAGAGGAGTGTAGACAGGTGTTTTTTTCTACCTTTCTCTCTCTCTCTCTCTTTTATCTGGTTGCTTTAGTTTTTGGTCATTGTCTAACTCTTGTTTTTTTCATGCATCCATTTTCATACCAGCTTATTTTAGTGGTCGGTTATTTTTATAGGTCGTAATTAGGTGGGAGAGGTCACCAGTTCATTGGAGGGCTAACACAATGATAAACAACCACACTCACGTCTATAGAAGATTATGAATGACAAATTGACCTGGCATGCAGCCTTCTGGCAGGTTGCCAGACTACCTGAACAGACCCCACAGAGCAAACAGGATAATCCCACACAGAAAGGTCTGACATGAACCTTTCCACCTAGCCAAGGCTTGAACCAAGGGCCATCTTCCTGTAAGACAACAGTAAAACCATTGTGTAGAAAAATGTTGTCACCCTTCTTTATCTGTTTCCAGTTCAGGTTTAATTAGTTTTGCTTTGTTTCAATTATTGATAAAAAACGTTTACTTGAAATCAATCTTGATAATGCATTTTGTGTGAAAAATTCCTAAAGAATCATTTGATTTAGTTGTTCCAAGTCAAGATATGACCTTGTAATGCTTTTCTTTTTAGTTTTCTCAAGCAATAAAGCAGGATGAATGTTGTCTTTTGAATTTTTAAAAACAATAAATAATCTTGCCACCTTTTTCTTATTATAAGTATTGTTACCATTATTACAAGGTGAGGTCATGCAGTCGCCAGAACTGGCTTGTGTCACTAAAACAAACTTTAGTATGTGTGTCAGTTTGAAATGGACAAATAATAACCATCCATCCATTATCTACCGCCTTGTCCCTAACGGGGTTGTGGGGGGGCTGGAGCCTATCCCAGCAGCCAATGGGCGAGAGGCGGGGTACACCCCGGACGGGACGCCAGTCCATCGCAGGGCTAACACACAGAGACGAACAACCATGCACACTCACACTCACTCCTATGGGTAATTTAGAGTCACCAATCAGCCTATCCCCAAGGTGCATGTCTTTGGACTGTGGGAGGAAGCCGGAGTACCCGGAGAGAACCCACGCAAACACGGGGAGAACATGCAAACTCCACACAGAAACACTCCCGCTCACACCGGGACTCGAACCAGCAACCTTCTTGCTGTGAGACCACAGTGCCAACCAACTGCGCCACCGTGCAGCCCACAAATAATAACAATTCACTTAAATACATATTTCTAAATCCAGAACAAAACTAAATAAGCTATGGGTGACAAAAATCCTTAGTAACATCTGGCACACTCAAAACCGCTTTTTACATTAATATCACTGTAATTGAGGGTCATGGTAGGTCAGAGGAATGAATAAACAAAGAGATTATTTTCATATTTTATGATTCTTTGGACAAAATTACTTTTCATGGGTTTTCATAAGAATTGCTTACCATATTGAGAGGTTATAATTAGGATCAGCTGGCTGAATACTGCTTTGTGGTTCATTTGGGATGTGCCGAAATTTTCGTAATTTTAATGTTCATTTAGCTGATTATTTTTATCCCACAAGTGGGATAGATTTCGACCAATAGTTATGTTACTTTTTTTTTTTAACTGTCAAAATGAAGATCCTTATTGCTGATGAGATGAGTATTTCCATTGCTGTGGCAACACAACAGGAAAATGTTGTTCTCTACAAGTAGCATAGTCTTTTTCCTTATGTAAAACTTGTAAAAATGTTGGGGTGAAAACAAATTCGAAATGCGCTTCCCTTATCTGCAAATATTCTACTGGTCTGCTGAGAGAACAAAGTATCAATTTGTTAGGTTACTTAATTAAAACAGTTACACTTGAAATTTAAACTAGTAAAAAAAAAGTTTTAAGTTTGCTTAAAGTTTTAGCTGGATAATATTTTCTCATCTACCTTTTACTGGGCTTCAAAAGAAAAAAAAAGAAAACAACCCTAAAGCAAGAATAATGTAAAAATCATTAAGTGACTCTTTTATGACCTGTGCAGTTGTGCTCTCGTTATATCAAATGCTTCCCTCCTTAGTTGGCTGCAGAGGGCAATGAATACAAGAACAAGACAAGTTTCCTGAGTTACACCATCTTTTAGGATAGTCTTTTTGGCTTTGTGCCTCTGTTTCCATTATTTGTTTTGCTGCTGTAATTTGATTCAGCCAACGGTCTCCCTAACCCTGGCTGAATAAGTAAGTAAGCCTCAAAGTGAAACAACTCATTCTCATAAAAATATAATGCAGCAGTGCTGTGAGGTTAAGAAGTAAAAGTTTCCATAAGAACACATGTGAATCAGGTGTGCTTGATGTTTAGATATCCTGTGTATGAATCTGCTGCTAAGCATTAAAAATAATAGTAAATTCATAATTTAAAACTTGGTTTGTTGGCGTTCAAGTATGTGTTAGATGCAAACACTAAACAACCAAACCTTTTGCTATCCATTCCAGGCCATAAACTAAGCAATTTCACTTTGTAATTTAGATTCTTTAAAAAATGGAATAAATAATGACATCCAAAGACTTCCCATGTCCTGCAGGAAACTTCATATACAGCACTTCACAATTATCCTAATTTCCTTTCTTTGATATGTCACTGACATATAATACAACATCTTTTCAGGGGGTTTGATCAATTTCACGGTAGTCTGCAGAGTTACCAGGATGGAAGTTAGTTTGAAAAGCTGTGATAGGATCGTGCGTCCCCTTTCTCACCCATGCTTGGCTTGTCTAATCGGCCCTCCAGCTGCATCCAGCCAGATGAAGGGAACCCTGTTGACTCCTAATCTGTGTCGCCTCTGATCCGTTCCCCACCTCGGCAGCACATGCGCCACTGGGTGCAGAGAGGCGGGGAGTATCCGTTTGTTTTCTTCTTGTCATCGTAGAGGTTAATGGAAGCAGAGGCGTGAACCGCTTGAGGAAACAGAAGACGGGATGTTTGGTTTTACTTTGTGCAAGCTCCCTTCTCCTCTGTCATCTTCTCAGCCTGACTGTTTCCAAGCGCCCCGTATTTATTTTTCCCTGTTTGATTCCTGGTCTTACATCTGTTATGTCTTTACTTCTGTCCCTTTTGCAACTTGCCACAGAAAATATAGCACATATCTGTGTTTGACTGTGTAAAGCATATAATGAGCGGCAAATACATGACAAGAAATGAAAGACTACTTAAAAAATATAAAGTCTGCCATTTCTGTGAAACTGTGTGTGCTTGGAATTTGGATGGGTTAGGAATGACTTTATGAATATATGATGTTTTGATGAGTATGTCATAATCAGTTCTAATTAAAAGCATTAGCTGACAACATATCATTCCATGCTGTCACAATGCTTTCCAGCCTTCTTTTTCTTAATGGCTTAATCATATATGAAGCATATTAAGTGTTTATCCCTACATACGTTTTTTTTGCCATTTGTAATCATTTAACAGATTTTCCTCCTCTATAATACAATTTTATTTATTTATATATATATATATATTAACTGACAAGATCATTTCAGTCTTTCCTTCGCTTATTTGTTTGATAACACACCAACTGTAGCACGTAAAACAAAATGTACAGGATAATTTGCAGGGAAAAAAAATAGAAACTTGTACTAGTAATGGCACATTGTTACAAATGCCACATTAATCACCATATTTTGACCTCTTTGAACCCATAACCATCTTGTTATTCAGAATTGATTAAGCTAATTTGCATCTGAAGTCTAGAGCCTTTTCAAATGTGCCACATAACCTTGTTTCCTTTCATTTCACTTGAATCTGTCAGAAGAAAAAAAGTAAAAAGAAAAAAACATTATTCAATTATTAAGATTTCTTTTTCACACCAAAGTTATCACCTAAAGACACTGTTTGGGTATTTAAAAGAGGGGAAAAGAGGATAGACAAAAACAAACAGAAAAAGTACAATAATGCAACAATATTACCTGACCAAAGCTTTCACATTAAAAAAAAAAACAAAATTAATTAATTTCTTATTTCTTCACATGACAGGCTGCAAATTAAATTACCAACAATGCAAAAAAAAAAAACCTCATTTGGAACCTAATTCCCTCCCTGATGCTTAAATCTGAAATGTATCCACTTTTAAGCTCATTAAATGTTACAATGAGCTGAACTTCTCTATCGCTCCCATTCCTCTCTTTACTTTACTCTCTATCTTTGTCTTTCATTCATCCCATTCCATAATATCCTCCTCTTCTTCCGTATTCTTTAACCTGATGTCCTATTACAATGTTTAACAAGGCCAAGGCGGGTAAAGTGACATACAAGCATACAAACTGAAAATAGAAATGGTGTGACGGACAGAAAGGGTATGGAGTCTGTGCTCATGCAGCTACATGTGTCATTGAAGGAGGTAGGACACAGCGGGTTGGCTGGATTTTTGGATGACAGCTCACCAGCTAAGCACTCAGATGCCTCCACTTTGTGCACTAAAGATATGTGCACCATGAAGGGTGAATATGTAGAAGAAAACCTGACTATGTTTACAAAATGACATTACGAATTCAGAAAAGTTCCCCTTAAATCTTCTTTTTCGGTTAGATGTAATGGCAGTTTGACAGGAGATTGGCATGCCATGTCGGTTGCCATGTGAAATTTGATAAATCAAAATTCACGGCTCAAACAGAGAGAAAAAAAGATTAGATGACAAAATTGTGTCCCTGTCTGTTCCTCTCTTTCTTTGCCATTTGTCAAAGCTATCAAAAGGGCATTTGCTCTGCAGTGGCACCTAATTATTTTTGTGTGGACATGTAATCTTTTACTTGACAGCTATCAGTCAGCCCTTTGGTTACACCACTGTCTGCACTATTTGTAACAGTTTATCATTAATGATTTTTAGATTGAATCAGTTGCTGAGTATGCAGGGAAATGATTGATGCGATGGACATGTGTTGTGTATGTACATTTATATGCGATACGATGATTTTTTCTTTAAGAGGGAGAGTTTGATGGATGGATTAGACAATGCAGAAATATAAGTGTCAACATATTTTTGCAGACAAACTCTTTTATGCGTGTTTGTGTTAAAAAAAAAAGCATCTATACAAAAAATTAAATCATATTTTCTATTGCCAACAGCAGTTCCAGCAATGCCTCGTGTGAAAATAAAAAATCTCCAAAACATCAGTATGATTTGACCATATCTACTGCAATGTAAAAATAATATGATGGTATAGCATTGATAAGACAAAAATACGTAAACCTATATGTCTTTTTGATCCAGACAAAATGTGCTAATGTATTCATAAAAGTTGCTGCTTAAACAGCACAGACTCTTTCATAAGTAGAAGTTTAAAATGGAGAAAAACACAATGTATATTTTAAAACCATTAGGTGTTATATAGATGTACAGCAGGAAGCAGAAGTTAAATAAAAGCTTTAAAGAGGATGTAGGGACCTCCCCTTTGTCACACATGAATATTCATACAAACAAAGCATGAATTAATTAGATCATCGCGAGTGTCTGTCAATAGAAACATATAATTGTACAAGTAATTACTTGTTTTATTTATTATTTTTATTTTTATTTGTATCATTGTCTTTGCACAGATGTCAATACCGGTAATTAGTAACTGTATGAAGGGGTAGGAACCGAAAAGTTTGACTTCATCCTACTGCCTTTGAGCCCTCTGTGAAAGGTTTCATATGATGAGAGAATCTAATGTGACTGCTCAAATAAATCAAACAGACAGACATGCAGAATGTATTTATTTATTTTTCTTTATTTATTTATTTATTTATTTATTGCAGTTGCATTTCACTGTCACCAGAAATCAAAAACCTAAATACTGTCACAACCTTTCTATAATAACAACAAATGTTTATATATTTGCTCTAAAATTGGCCTTGACTTTCAGCATTGACCCAATGCCCCTCTCACATAACTCCCAGAGAATCTGCTTTATGACAGGCTTATTAGGACCACTTCTATCCCACATAATACAACCCTTAGTCAACCTTTGGATCAAAAGGTGACAATTGCATTATTCCTACCCCATGGGAGACTTGCCATGATTTAAACTCGGCCAGCCACAGACATCTAGTCCAAACTAGAGAAGTTGCACCAGCAAGGACCACGCCTCAGCTGCATGGGTTTATAGTTTAAAGAAAGTTAAGGAGAGTTTTTAACAGTGTCTGGAATCATCCTGAGATGCTCAAATTGCATACGGAACAAACTATTTATATGCAAATGCTTCGATAGAATGGACAATAACAGATGATAATGTCAGGAGGTGCAGAAGATGTGAGATGAAGAGAATTGTAGATTGGTGGATGAAGAAGAAAGGAAGATGTAGATGGAGGAAGGTCAGAGGTTGGAAAAGGATGGATACCCTGAAGAGCAGTTCCTTGGTGGTTTATATGAGTGCTGGTGAATCTGAGCATAGATAGGAGAAGCTGGCAAATAACCCTCTGCCTTAAACAAGCAAACTGTCATGCGATCAGAAGCCATTGTACGCAGAGATTAAAACAGATCCATTCGTTAGAGTAAACACAGATGAACAAAGCGGGTACGAAGTGGTGTCTGTGGTTGTAAGAATGAGATGAATACCGATGAGTGGGTGAGACATGGAAGAGAAGGCTAAGCTGTTACTTTGGTTCTGAACTAAAATTAACATGTTAACTCAAGAAACTGGAGTGGCTGAGGATACTGTAAGCCTAGATTCTTTTTCTCATTAGCCAACCTGGCTCACCTTAGGGACTAGTTTGCTGAAAATGTTGGTGAAAAACACGATCATTTCCAAGAAAAAAAAACACTGTTTAGTCATTAGGGCTGAAGGTTGTATAGAATGCATATAAGAATAAATTAAACGCATAATTTTTGCTGGACATTTTTAGTCTCAAATTTAAATAAATGTGTTCTTTTCTACTTATTCTATTTATACAGCAGTTTTATAATTACTAATGACATTACCATCTGAACATATATTATATACTCTGCAGGAGTATAACAGTATAAAGCCCATAATGAGGTTTAACATTCTTTTACTTTATAGTCCTTTATGGACTGTCAAGTTAAATGTGACTGTCTGCAGTGGCCATTTGGATTGGTGTTGTTTATATGCACTTATTCAGCAATACTGTTCATGGGTAATTAATCATGGAAACAACTGGGATGATGGTCTATCAAGCTTCAGGCTTGTTGTGTCTGAATAGCTGTAATTAACATTTGCAAAGAAGATTTGGACAGAAATCAAAATGTTCTTTATTCAGTTTTCTCTCCAAATTTGAACATTTAGACCCTGTCATCTAATCATATTGCTTGTCTATCTATAAAAAAAGATAATCAAAATAGCTTCTAAATATCGCCTTACTTTTAGTAAATAAGTAAGAAAATTATACTTACACCTGATTATCTGAACACTTATTTCTTTCTATGTTGCTTTTGTCTAAATATTTCAAAGAAAAACACAATAAACACAGGTGATAAAATAAAGTAGGTTTTAAAAAATCTCTTTTTTTTATCTTTCAGTGTTTATTGCTGCACAATGAGAAGTCAAAGTGAGCCCACAGCTTTTGATTAAAATGTATGCAATGATTGGCTCTGTGATATGGGTGTGCAGAAACATCATTTCCTTTGAGAAGCTCCTTGAAAACTCTTGCCAGCTTAATTTTAGAGCATTCTTTTTCAGTGTCTTCCCTTTCCTGTCCTCTCAGATGTTGTTACTAGAGTGGTAATCATTACTTTAGGCAAACTATGGGGTGACTTCTAAAAAGGGCCATGCAGAAAAAGAGAAGAAAATAAACCCTAAAAAAAAAATTTGGTCCTTATTTGTCATTGAGTTTAGCTAGCGGGTGTGTTGTAGGGGTTGTGAAAAGTAAATTACCCCAAATGCTCTTTTGCCAAAAAAAAAAAAAAGGTATGAAATACAAAAATGACAGAAGATAAGATGGGTATTGAAAAAGATAGCTGTGGACAAAATCAATTTGTTGAAAGAGAGTATAGTAGGATATGTGGGCAGAGAATCAATAGGATAAGAGGTTATTAGCTAAGACATGTCACTTGAAACATCGATCATCATCTCCATCAACTGCAGAGACATGTAGACACACAGGGTCAGAATAGCTTATCAGTCAGTCAGCAAAGTGAGACATAGATTAAAAAGGTTCAGGGTTTACATGAAATCCTGAAAATAAATTTGTGAAGTAAGTTTTACAGGTTCAGTTAATTTGCAGTGATTGTAGCAAAATAAGTTAAAAGAAGTATATTATACAAAATCCACTTTTATAAGCTATCAGCTTTTTATTATAAATTATTTTACCTTAAAACATCCTCAAAAGTAGTTTAATTTTTCATCCATGCATTTTGTGTCTTTATTCCTTTAAAAAGAAGGAATTGGCTTAGGCAAAGCAAACACCTGACCCTACCGCTCTGACGCAGCACAGTGGAGATTCCCCTGCCCCTACCTGAAAACTTTAGTGCTCCTCCTTCCCAACATCAGTCAGGAGAGACGTGTTCTGTCTGAGGCAACACGCTGCGGGGGCGGAGCCTGTCTGGCTGCTCAGTGTGATGACCAAGAAGAGCTGGGAGCAAGTCATATAAGCTGTTCCCAGATCCAGGTTAGATAACTCCTGCAAGAAATGAGTGGTATGGCAACACTATAGTATGGTGCATGTTGCAAAATGCATAATATTATCTCAAATGTACCAAGGATACACTGTGAAATGGAAAATAGAGCATAAATAAGAAAAAAAAGAGCATATTTTGAAACCTGTATTAATAAGCGGAGTTAGAAAACTACCATGGTTACATTCTTCGTATGCTTAGCTGTTCCCTCAATCTTGTTGGGGTAAGTTGTTTGAGAAAGAAGACCTAAATGCATGACTTGAAGCCTTTTGGTCATCTCTAATAATTACATGAATACATCTCTGCATGGATCACAATGGTCCATATTTCTGCCAGATATGAAGACCATCGACTCTCACAGGCCTTTTTAATGAAATAGAAAATGAAGACTTGGTTTAACACCATCCCAGATGTGCATTTACAACCTCAGACAAGGTTTACTCTCACAAATGTGAGCTAAAATGATGCTAAACCAGAATTTTATTTAACATCCTCATACTCTTAGGTTTTTTTTTTTTATATTGGCTTGCCTGATGAAAGGGTTTATTCAGGTTTAAGGTCCAAACCAGCAACCTCCACGATTTGGGGCCATGACACTGCTCTGCCATTCATCCGTTAATTTTAATAGTAATATAAATAGTAATTTATTTTGCTAATCACTAAAACCTAAACTAATTAAGGACAACCTCAGAAAGTTTGACCAATCGACAGGGTGAAAGAGCACTGAGATCCAGTTGAAGCAGGATATACAACCAATACTTGACTCATACCTGATTAAATTGATAAAAGATAAACACCTTAAATTCCATTAAGTTCATCAAACCATGTTTACCTCATCATTTGGTAACTTTCAGCAGATTAGAATTTTTGATGACAGCTAGTCTCTGCCTGGTTACGTCTTGCCAGTGAACCTAGAAACAAATAAAAACAAACACAAACCTTTTTAGTAATATGGGAACATTCATACAGACACTGTTTGGTGTTCTTTAAACAAATCCTTGTCAGTTTCCACAGGTAGCATCCATATTAGTTTATTGTAACAATATGGTCCCAGGACTTTGGTTTGCTCGTGGAAAGTGCAGAGTAAAAAGCAAACTAAGTCACAGGAAGATATGACATTTCTCTGCATTTCCCACCAAATTATGTTAGCTGTCCTTGTGCATGAGCCCTAACAAATATATTTTATGTACCCCTTAACCTCTTTATTGATGTAATTTCAGACACTCCAAAAGCATTATCCTTTACAACCACTTTTGACACATCTTTTAACACAATTATAAGCAATTCTTGCCTTTGTACCTAAAATTATTATGTATTTTATTTGTTTGTTTGTTTGTTTTTTGTGGATGAGAACAGCTTTAATTTAAGAAAACCCAGATTTCCTTTTGTCCTTTAATTGTTTTAAATCAACCACTGAAATATACGCTACTTTATATTCTGATATTTTGCTGTCAGTACTTGGTTGTAAATATCATCTTAAGTTAAATTCTTGTCAACATAAATACTTGGGCATTGATTTGCTCCAGACAAATATTACCCACAATAAACATTTTTCATGTAATACAGATTGGTGTTTTGCATCACAGCAGTTCATCTCACATAATGAACCACTCATCACTCATCACATAATGAATGACGTGAGTATAACCAAATAAAAATTGGAGTTCTCTGTCCGCAGACTGTCAGTGCTGGAATCTGTCTGCTACAGTCGTTGACAGCCAAAGCTTTCATTAAATGTCTCCTGGCATAGCTACAAGTGGCAACTTCTAATCAAATCTCTAACTTAGGTATGTTGTCAGTTGTGTGTGCACACCCCTCCCTTCACATATGGTGAGGGGAAATCTATAACTCATCTTATAAATGGGCTGGCATGTACAATACGGTGTGGCGTAGGAGTTTAGCACCATCCTCCGGGTATTCAGCTCATCCATTCAATCACAAGGAGAGGTGGTGTATAGAGGGGGAGAGATAAGGTGAACATGATGGGAGGAAAATGTTGCAGGCACATTTCATTCATTCGTTACTTAAATGAAAGAGTGCATTAGATAAATGAAAGGAGCATGGGAGATAGTGATAAAAAAAGAGAGGGAAGCATTTCCTGAGGATTGTTAGGAAGAAGAAAGTGAACAGGGATTCATTAGCATCAGACATGGGGGAAGAGTTCCTGGTCTTGATAAATGTTTGGAGGAGTTTTAACAGGTGAGATCGAGCGACAGAATTACAAGCGATGGGGAAGATAGCCAACACTAAACTTGTACTCTGTTGTTAGTTTAAAGTTGGGTGAGGTCTACACTAAACTTAGTTTTGCAACAGAAAAGACACAGCAAACTATGAAGGTCTAGTCAATCCATCAGAGGCAGAAGTGTGCCACATCGGGGTAGTGCCAGTCACCTTGGACACGGGGTGTAGGCCAGTTTCACGGCACACTGGACATTAATGCTCCTCCCTTGCTGGAGGTCAATATCTCAACACTCTCAATCACATAAGTATGTGCTCTCAGCACAGTCACCTTTATATTCATACTGAGGAGCTAAAAGGAGTTATAAGGATAGCTAGAGAAGGACCGGCAGTGACTTTCTGTGTAAGGTGCACAATTTAATCAGATAGTATAAAGCTGCATCTCATTGTAATCTATGAATGTTGCCTCGTATGCACTGCTGTGATTTAGTCTTCCCTGTTGCTAAATATTGTGACCCACATAACTGCAGTGTAATTCATTCTTAGATTATGATGCGCAAAGGCAGCCAAGCGAGTTTCTTTAATCAAAGCAAGTCATCCATTACCTTCCGTCATCCATCTGAAATGCCAGCATATCAGCCTTCATCAATTTCCCTCCAAAAGTCGGGGAAGAAATGGTAAAAAGATGATAAAAAGACATAAAGTAGGCATTCAAAGAGGATTTGAAAATAAGCTGAGAGGGCAATGTTTGTGCCTTACAGTTTGCATCACTTTGGGTGTAAGGATGAGGACACTTCAGTCAAAGTGGAAATGCTTGTTTAAAGTTTTTACACAGTAATTATTGTTGTCAAAATGCAGACCTTGAGAAAATCAAAATCTTTAAGCAATTTCCACAAAACTACAATCAGAACGTGTTTGCCACTCATAGAAAAATCAGAAGATGTATTGTGTTTGGTGGTTTGCCCCGCAGCCTTACAGGTTTTACACAGTTTGTATGTTTTCCGTCTTACTGTGGGTTCTCTCAGGGTTATTCCTCCCACCATCCAAAGACATGCTTATTACGGTAATTGATCATTCAAAATTGTCTTTAGACGTAAATATGTCTAAAGACAAGTAATGTTTCAAAGAGGTCAGCAATGTTCAAATGAAAACTCTCCTTTGAGGCAATGTTTTGTGCATACATTTTCACCTTTCTTTAGTTTTAGGCTCCACACTGTTATTCTATTAACACAGGAAAAAAATACAAGGTGATATCCTGATCAAGCCCTTCATAAGGTACACTAAACTACTAAATAGACAATCACATGGCAGAAGCTTGTTGCATTTAGTCATGCAAATAAAACCAAAACACTTTGCTGGAGTTGAAAGCAAGATTTCAAAGGAAATCAGCCTTATTGGAGTATTATCGGAGGCTACATCGGTTCCTTTATGACTACAATATAAGTTGAAAGTCAGTGTTTGAAAATTAAAAGCTGAAATACATTTTTGCAAGTCAAAAAAGTTTTAAAACCATGAAAAGTTTATTGAATATCTGAAAATGTTCACATTTCTGCAAGCAGAACTCTGGGCTAGAATTATTTTTCATTATGCAACCCGCATTTTACAGAGTTTCAGCCTGAAATTTTCAGAGATACAGACTTTAGATATTTTCAACAAGAAGTTGAATCTCTGAAAGTAAAATTACTGTTTTATGTTTTGCTTTTCTTTTCTCTTGTTTTATTTTTAAATTATACCTCCTATTTTCTAAGGTTTTAAGGTCTCTGTGAAGCACTTGTTGATGTTTCTATACAAATAAACTTACCTTGCATATAGTTGACACAACAAAGTCGCTCTTCAATGGCAGGATAGTTCAATCTATTAATAAAGACTACATATTGAAAAGGCTAATTCTATTGTCATATTAAGTCAACAATTCTATGTAATTATATATAATATAATAAAGAATTAAATGAATAATAGAATATAAAGAAGTGTGTAAATCTTTTGAAATTGATACTGGTATTTCTAAAGACATGCTTAGCTAGTTTCTGGGTAAATTCTGGGTAAAGCTTCAGAAAAGCTGCTGCATATGAAATGCCCCTCTGTTTTTATAATTAGTATCATTATTCAAAGGTTGAGCCAATACTTTGTGGCTTTCAAGCTCAATGGCATAACTCAGCTATTTCAGTATGCAGTGTGACACCCTTCCTCTTTCCTGTACTCCAGCAGCTACAAAGCACCAGCAGGCTTAACGCGAGATGTTAGCCTCCATGTCTTGGTTGTAGCCTGTTGAGTGTCTCATCTACAGCAGCAAGGGATGCTACCTTATATTTTTCCAATAGTGACTAAAGCTTGTCCTCATTCTTTAGTACACTCAAATAAAGGGCAGTAATTCATAAGCCAAGTAGGCTGGATCCAGGATAGGTGCCATACTGAGACAGATTATACGGTACTAACAGGATCACCAAAAGTGGATGAGAGCAGAGAAGAAAATAATAAAGGAAGAAGGCCTGTTATTGATTGTGCTCCTTTAAGACCATCTGTGTTTTTCACTTTTATTCCCAATATGAGCATTTATAATTCTGTTTAATAGTTAACTGTCAGATTTCTTTCAAAGTAGAAAACAATTGGATTCAATAATCTTTTTCTTTATTACCTGAGTGTATCTCAAGAGATAGTGTGAAATATTTATCATTATATTAAAGTCCATACTTTTCATGTTTTTCCATGCTGTGTTTGGATCACAGTGCTAGTATCTGTAAAATGCCACGCAATACTGAAACATATCTTACGTTAATGCTTTTCTGTATAAACAGGTTAGTGCATACAAATACAAACAGGTACATAAAGGTCCTCACAAAGAAAGACATCTAAACATCGAGATGACATGTAGAGTTGTCATTATAACTGAAATAGAGGAATAGAGTTGAGACCAAAGGGCTGTCATTTTACTGCCATATATATATATATATATATATATATATATATAGTATTGAGTAACCATACTTTATATATTTTAAAGTATATATAACAGTGTTTAATCAAAACACAAAGCTTCAGGGGTTTAAAAGAGTATACATTTTCATTTAATTGAACTTTTCTTGTTTTATTTAATGTTGCACTAAATGTTGGAAACCTAATTTTTCTTTTTTATTCCTGAGCTCTTAAGTCATTGAGATAATTATTTGTACCTGCAACATAGGCTTTGCCAAAACATAGTTTGAGATTTTCCCAATGTGAAATCCACTTTCAATTATGCTTGTGTTACAGGGCAGTCAAAATACAGGCCAAGCCTGAACTGCAACTTGTTCATCCATGCTGAGAAGATGCAACCTATTATCTACCAGAACCTATAAACCTCCAGGACCCGAAGACACGCAGCTAAGATGCCAGCCAGTCTTATTAGTATTCATTTCTGACCCTAAGTGTAATTGACAGGTTTGCTGCTTCTAACAGACTGTGACATTTTTTTTAAAAATTTTTTTATTAACTGAATCAAAATGCTATTTCAGTTTACCACATTTTCTGGGTTCTCAGTGTGTCTTCTTACAGCTTCTAAAAAAAGCCCCCAGTGGAAATCAAAAGACCCCCCTAGAACCTGAAAGCTCATCTTTTTAATTTTAATTTTTTTTTATATTTTGCTGTTTGGAGATGACATCAGTACAGAATAATAAAGCAGCTAATTATTTCTACTAATCTGAGTGTTCAGGCCATTTTAGTACTAAGAGGAACATTCATTTAGGACAGGACAGTTTTAGCTGAGCAACAACATTTAAATGATTCTTTCTTGTTTGAATAATCTCAAGAAACACACATTTCCTCTTGGGTTTTGCTTCCTTTTCTTTTAAGTCAAAATGCTGATTAAGTTTTGTTTTAATAAAAGAAACCATTAAACACTTTGTTAATATATTTATTTAGATACTTTCTTAAGCTTTCAAACTTGCTTTAACTACTAAGTCATTAGGAAAGAATAGGGATGTAGCTTCATCTCTTTGATTTGGCAAACATCTCTCTCATAATCACTGCATCGCATGAACAAGTTGTCACTCAAGTCAGCACTTACTGCAAACCAGCGTCTCACTGTTTTAATTTTATGTGTGGGATGCTTCTTGTTGGCGTCAATGCTCAGGAGAATGGGTAGAATATTCAAGATAATAGAAATGCAACCGTAACTATAATAACATATTTTATTAATCACAGTTCTGTTTTGACATTAGTGATACATAGTGAATAATTGGACTTGAGTTTTGTAGCAAATATTAGATGTACATTTGCAGCATCATTTCTAATGTTGGGTTATTCCACTTAAAGAGGTAAACCTATGGAAAAGAATTATTGCTCAACTAAAAGACTTAAATATATAAGAATATATTTTTAATACCTTTTCGACAGCTGGGATTGGCTGAAGTGAACACCTTGTAGGATGAATTATCAATCACAAGATTCCACTGGGGGCTGCATGATGGGGCGGTTATTTAGGACTATAGCCTCACAGGAAGAAGGTTGCTGGTTTGAGCCTCAGCTGAGGGTCCAAGGTCCAAGCAGTGACTTTTTTGTGTGGAGTTTGCATGTTCCCTTTAGGTACTCTAACATCCTCCTACTATCCAAGGTAATTGATCATTGTACATTTACTATTGGAATGAATTGGAGCATGAATGAGTCTCTCTGTGTTGCCTTATGGTGGACTTGTGTCCAGGGTGTACCCTGCCTCTCTGCTGGGATAAGCTCCAGCTTCCCCAAGAACCTTAATTGGATTAAGCAGGTTAAGAAAACAACTACCTGACTGAAGAGTCCATTAGTCCTGTATAAGTTTTGGTATTATTTTTATTTAAAAGAGTTTTTTATGATTAACTTGATCTCAAGATGTGTTAACTTCCACCTTATTACACTGAACCTACAGCCCACCTTCCTGTAGCCTATTTAGCAACATTCTTTTGAATAGGAGAATGTTGGACAAACCCAATGTGATCCACCATCATAGGCTTTACTTGTGTTCTATCATCTTGAATCATACAGTGATACCTCGTTTATCACGGGGGATACGTTCCAAAAATAACTCGCAATAGGTGAAGACCGCGAAGTAGTCAGCTTTATTTTGTACTGTTATTTTACAATGCAATACTGTACTGTAGAATGAAACAAAGAATAAAACCTCTTTTCAGGCCCAAAATGTGTTTAAGAATGAAATATTAACGTTTTCTTACAAATAACTATAATAGTTTAAAGAACGGTGTTGTAAAACATCCATCAATCCATCCATTACTTACCGCTTTGTCCCTAACGGGGTCGCGGGGGGGCTGGAGCGTATCCCAGCAGCCAACGGGCGAGAG
>JBAMIG010000020.1:16647753-16657779 GCA_037177335.1 Kiunga ballochi
TTTCATAGTATTTGTGAAACAACAACACAAAGAAACAGAAACTCAGAACATACGTTACCAGCTGCTGCAGACCCAGCCGCAGGTTACCATGGCAACATGTCATTATGACAGTAAATAACCCACTCGGCTGCTTCATGTGGGAAAACTAAAGATTTTAATGGTTTAAAAAATGTTAACGTATTAATATATATATTTAATATTTATTTTTTTTGTATATGACAGTGGTAGAAGCGGCATAATATCCTTCAATGTGTCCATTTGAAGTAATTAATAGACTTCATAGCAGCAACAGCACCTTTGCGTTGTCCATTAATGTCTGATTAATCTGTAAAATGACGGGTCGTTCCTTCTGTCCTGCCTGTTAAGCTGCTACACCCGAATGCAGAGCATGAAATCACCATTTTGGCCAGGAAGAATATTCCACACACTACAATCTGTCCTATTTTAACTGGTCTGAGATTGAACTACCTGGCGTTCAAAATAGCAGAAAAACAAAGTCAGTTGACTCAGTGACATCAGTTGCACGTCCTCCATAGAAAAGAAAAGGACTATGGTAAAAAATGGCTGACTTGTTTAACTTTTACACATTTCTTTTTTATGTTTCTGTTTTTTTCTACTCATCTATATCATTGTCTCTTCCTCTTTTAGAATTGTTTTTCTTCATTTCCTTGAAGATTTGAAAAAAAAAAAACTTTAATAGGTGGAACACAAGAACAAGTTGGCACACAAACACACATATATAAAGAGAAAAAGAGAGCTGGGGGTGGGACATACCTGTCTTGGGGATACAAAACCTTTAAGTTCCCCTGAAATAGAAGCAATTTCTCCCTGAACCGTAACCTTAATGCAGTCAAACACCTTTATTTTGCAGCATCTACAGTATGGCCAGGCCTACACAATTTTCACAGTAAAATATGATTAGTGCACTTGGTGCCGGACTGGCTGACATTTGAGAGCATGTGAGGACAGAGGCAGTCACTGTAATCCAGTATAGTGTGGTTTTTAGAACCCAGCTCTCACAGACAGACACTTTGAAAATGAAAAAGCTTGGTTTGGAAATGTCATGATATTCTCAGCCAGACTGTGTGTTCTTAAAAGGCCAGACCTCACTCATCCATCAGTGTATCAAGCTTTGATACAGAGAGGGCTTAAAATGAATTTTGTACAGTACAGTAAGATTGCAGTGTTTTGTCCAGTTAATTGAAACCTGTCAATAGAGACTCAATTAATCAGTCCTATGCTACTTTGCTGGAAGAGCGAAGATAACTTTAATTGTATAAATGGGATAATAGAGGTCTAGGTAATATCAAAATCAATGAAAGATGAGAAAAAGTACGTACAAAGCAAAATAGCCCTATTTCAAGCTTGTACTTTTTCACATTGCAAGAAAATCCATTTATGGACTTTAGGACACATAATTTAAAACTAGGAGGATTATTTCCTAAGTTGCTGCTTGGTCTGAGAAATACTCTTGACACTGTGCATAGGTCAATATAATTTTTTAAAGGTTATTTTTAGGGGCAGACCATAGCAAAGCTTACAAGGCAGTGATTTTCACCCTGTCCAAAAGGCTGCCCCTATTAACAGATAGTAGTTTTCAGTTTTAAGGCTAGAAAGATGAAATGATGCCCCAAAATACTGCAGGCAAGATTTAAATCCTATTCAGATGGGATACACCAAGTCTAATGCTAAAGTGCCTAGGGTAAATTAATTCAGAATAATAACAAATTGGCCGCTAGACTAATATCTCTGTCACTACTTGGGCAGCGGATGAAGTTAGGCAGTTTATTGCAAGACTTTATACGTTCACAGACTGTGGCATTTGTAGTTAATCACACCTCAGAATTAATGCAGGGATATGATAAATAGGATAAGCATGAGGCTTTCATGCATAAATGTGCTTTAACTACGTATTGAGTCTTAAGGTATGAATTACTGCACAGAAAATTGAGAGAGGTGTTGTGTTGTACTGAGTGGGTGCAGCCATACAGCAATAGAGAATCCTCCTGCAGTGAAAAAACACACCTGCAATCTATCTGATTTAACAGAACTTGACAAAATAACAGTGGAGGAGGGAGCTCGATAAAAAGGAATTGGGAGAACTTACATAGCACAATCTTGGGGTGGGGGTAGATAGGCAGATAGATAAAGGGTGATTGAGTAAAGAGTATGCTCTTGGAAGATGGCCGACAGCTTTCTTGTTTCGGAGAGGGGTAGTCAGTGAGGCGGAGGCGACATTGTCCCCTTTCCTCTTCCTCCTAGAACTGACACCTCTACTCACCAAAAGGTCATCCTCCTCTTCCCACTTCCTAACTAACAGGCTGTCACTCAGAGATAGCTTCTTTAACAGTGCCCACCCCTGTTAGAGGGAATCAGTCCCTTACCTTTAAGGCAGAGACAAAGGCAAGCATATCTTCCTTATATCTGACTTTGAACAGGACGTTATATTTAAAATGTTTTGCTCTTTTACACTCACCTGATGCTAAGAAACTGCTCTGACCAGAAGCTCTTTGCTTTTACTCTTGATGTTGTTATTGGAAATAAAATAACAAACCGTAAAATGATTTTTTAAATGCTGGAAAGAATTCACCAGTGTGCAAGGTGGTAGAAGTGGTCAGTGCAGAAGGGAGCAGATGCACATATCACATATCTTTTTTTTTTTTTTTTTTTATTTATGCCACATTGTTCTGTTATGCCACAGAAAGGTGTTCCTTCTTTCATAGCAATGAAGATGACAAATGAGAAGAAATGTAGGACATGTAAAGATTTGTTTTCTATAATCACTGCTGGTTCTCTTGTTTGGTACAAAGAGTAGTATGTCAGACTGAGCCCTCTCACAGATGGATCTGATTTAACATGTTGAATCAGCTGAACTTGTCAATGTTTGGACAAAGAAAAAAGGCAATGTTCCTTTTTTATTTTTTAAATGTTGTTTTATCACATTTTCCCATTTTTCTTGGCACAATAAAAATAAGAATTTATGTTTTTTTTGTTCAAATAAATACCTGGATGAGGATAGCTCACGCATGTTTACTTCTACAAATTATTAATATTTATAATAGTCATTTAAATCTAGACACTCAAACAATGATGCTTTTTTTTCATTAAAAACATAAAAGGCCCTGCATTGACTGAAAGTCAAGATTAGCAGATGACTCATAGTGATTTTGAGTTTCATGACTGTATTTTAGTGCAATAGGTTAGACTATATTAACCCTCAGGATCATTGACTACTCAGAGACAAAGTTAAAACTGGCAGAATGTTGCAATGTTTTCTCTAAGTGGCATACATCTGTCAGTTCTTCCACTATGTTGTGACACTACAACTGTATTAGCATGAAAACACCTGGAGGTTACTTTATGCTTGCTTAACTGCACAGCACACACAGAAAGGACAAGTAGGTATTACTCATTGGGCAATCCCAGTTTTTTTCTATGAAATTTATTTGATTTATTCATTATTTAGTTGGTGGATTTCTCAGCAACTGCTTTTTCGAAAGGAAATAGTGGCTAAAATAGCTAAAGCTAGCAACAAATCTGCCAGCAAATCTGGCACATCACACCTAGTAATTTCCAAGTCTGTAAAATGATTTTTACTTTATTTATTTTGTGTGGTTAGACTTTGACCTGAAGAAATATTTTCTTGGGGTTAACAAATTTTTATTTTTATGACATAGGATGTTGTTCTCAAAACACCAGGCAAGCAAAATTGTTGCCAATTCTAAATATTTCAATGCTCAGTGTAGTTAGACATTTGTGGTGAGCTTTTATTACTCTAAATTAAAGTTTACTAGAACCTATATCTTTTTTTTTTTTTTTAAATATTGAGCAATTAACTGTAGCCTTTTATGTTCAGCATATAATGTATGTGTAACTGAGAGGTTCAGATATTTTCATTAGGTGGAGCCACAATAATAAATTTATATGTAGGCTATATGTTGATGATTTTTTTTTTTATTATGGTTCACAAATTATTGCATTTAAAATAATTGCTCAATGGTGTTGATATTCCTGAAATGAACCCTGACAGAGAGAAAGAAAACCCACCTCTCTGATCGACCAGACCTGAAACAATGTAGTAGCAAAATAGTGTGATTTTTGTTTCTGTGTGTGCAGGCAACACTTGAACAAAAGTTCCAGAATATCCTAATTTTTGGGAATACTTTAGTTGAGCTTCAAAACTTACTGATCCAACATGAAGAGGTGAAAATAAACACACTGCAACCCACCATTTTGTCACAACTTCAATTTAACTTGGCACAAAAAAGAGGCACATGTTTAAATACAACATTTATCCTGTCAGTTAATACCAGAACGATTCCAAAAATGCATCATAATTTCCAGAGAGATTGCAGCACACCATATCATCATAACAGCTACACAATGTCAGATATTCAACAACTTTTTTAGGATTTTTTTTCTTTCTTGCTTTCTGATAGATAATTCCTTTATCAGCATTTTAAAATCCATTTTACGAAGAATATCAATTTCAATAGACATCAGGGACAGGCAAATTCAGTCTGTTTTGTCTCATAGTCAATCTCAGTTTGTTTTAAATCAGTCTTAGTTTGGAAAAAGATTGCTCTCCACTGGCATTTGTTACAGGTAGAGTCAATAATAGTCTGGTCCTTCATGTTCAGCTAGACTCGTAGCTGCATTTTTCCAGTCACTGTAGACTGCTGTAAGTGCAGACTGGTGATCACTGTCCCCAAATAGTTTACATGCAAAATAAAATGCTCTGCCTTGTGACGGGGGAAAAGCAACCATTTCCTTGGCATTTGCCAGTTTCTTTTTAAATAGCGTTTTAGAAAAGTACCTCTTCCTGTGTTTGCCTTGTCTTTCTGAAGCTGCAACATCTCCATTCTGACAGGGTTCAGGACCCATTTTAATCCAATATATCTCCAAATCGTCATCAATTTTATCCCAGCATCCAGGATCAGAGCCGTGATGGGTTTGTCGCTCTCCAGTGCTCCTTCAGCTGCAGCAGGTGAAGTAGCCATCATCACAAATGCACTCAAGGCTGGTAGGTTATGGCTAATTTCTGGAGTGGTACTGGTGCAACCCACCAATGTTTCATGCTGGTCAAGTGTCTGTCCAGAACCCTGGCCTGAGTGAGATGATTGTGAAGCATTTTGCCACACAGATTGGCCTACGTCTTTTCTAGCCTTATGCAATAAAGTTTCAGCAGAGTATTTTGTTGCAGTCATATCAGTGACTCCAGCGTTAGCTAGTCACGGGAAGCCCTTTTGGTAGGAATCTTCTTTTTGATGACTAGCGGTACATTATGATTCTCCATTAAAATATCCAATTAGTTTAGGCATCTTCGTGAGTCACATGGTTGTTTCAGGCAGCTTGCTTTGCATTTTTGTGCCTCACATTCACACTTTTTAGTGGACATTTTGGCTTTCATCTCTTCAGTAGTTGTATTGTTCTTCTTCTGTTTTTTTTTTTTAGTATTGTAAAATTTGACATTTTTTTACAATCACTTTTTTATATAAGCTTGTACATGAGATGCATTCAGCCAATCACCTTTTTTAAAAAAAATGTTTTAACCCTGTATGTAGTTGGCGAATGGAGGTCAAGGTTCAAGATCTTCTGGCCAATCTTCTAGGCTGTTTGCGCCTGGGCACCACAGCAACTTACTCTCTCAACGTAACCTGCTCCGATGCAGGTTATAATTAGTTTCTATCAAAGACGTCAATGGGCATTTGTGTCCTTGTGACTACGATTGAAGCACAGTTCATAAGACGTGTTTTCACCGTTAGAGGGTGTTAAATCCTTGTTCCATGTACTGATGTATTTCATCCAGAGCATTTAAAAGAGCATTACGGAGTTGTTCATTTATTTGGCAAAGATTTTAACGGGATCTTTTGACATGGAACGGAACAGCTGCAGAAAAGTTCTTACAGTGCTAAAAGTGGCTGTTGAGGCAGAAAAAACTCATCTGTGTGTAAATCTGCAGGCAAATTTGATAGAAACAAACAAACAAAAAAAAAAAAAAGACACTTTGATGGGGGCAAGCATTATTTAGTGTGCATCACAACTCTGTGGGCCCTCAGCATTGCCCACTTCTGTGAAATATGAACATATATCTTGTCTGGACAAAGGGACTGAAGCCTATCCCAGCTGTCTTAAGACCAATTTATATCACCAACAATTACACACATCAGTAACATGTAAGATTATTACAATTAAGATTACAGTATACATCAAAAACAGTTGAATAAACAACTGAATGAAATAAGTCTGCATGATGCACAAGTTAAACCAGCGATAACTGTTAATCACAAAGCTTTTAATAGCAGCAATGACGTTATTGTCATTAGCGGTACCCCAGGAACCATTGACCATCAATTGCCCTGATAATCGGTTGTCAATGGTTCCTGTCCTGATAATGGCCAAAACTAATTCCTTAGCTTGGTTGAGGGAATGTTTTGGTGCCCTCCTTCCCCCTTCTCACCCACCACCAGCCTTAGCTTTACTTTTATTAAACATTACTTGACTGATAAAATGGACTAACAATGATTTAACAGGCCCACATAGTTCGAGTAACTTTTTAATTCAGTATGACCTTTCTGAAGAATCATTTTGTTTTTCATCTTCACTTGGGACAAAGTTCATCCTTCTGCCTGAAAAAAAAAACATCTTAACAAGAACCCAAATTTTGTATGGGTATCATCGTACTGGTGATAGGAAATAAAGCAATAAATAGATACATTTTTTAAAAATATTTTAATTGTACATTTTAATATAAATTAAGTAAAGATGATCATTGTAAACTCTCGGTTATTTTTTGCCAAGTTCTCTTTTTTCTATTGAGGCTGCTGTTTTATTTATTTATTTTTTTAAAAGGGCTTGATTATTTCATAAGCAGTATTACAACCTCCAACCTGTGAAGCATGATGCCTGTTTCTTCTCACCATTAGTTTCCATTGTGGATCGTAAGTTTGCTGATCCATTGATAAGATCTTAATGTTTTAAGTGTTCATGCTCATTAACTCTGGGTTACCAGGAGGAGCTTGATAGAACTAATACTTATTATGGGTTTTGAAACCAACATACTCAGAATAAGCAAGTTCTGGGTTGATTAAACACGGTTTGTTGGCTAGTCTGAGATGTTATGTTTGGCCTGAGATTCTTACATGATGACTGAAAGGCTTCTGCTATCTGTGGTCTGAGGGAATACACCTGAAAGCAAATATATGTTATTTGCTATCATTTTTGTGGCCATGCATCCTGAAACATTTTTAAAAATCCCAGTTGACAGCAGAAGTTTAAGACAAGTGGTGGTTTTTGGATGACAAATGATCCCATCCAGGTTTTCAGGAACTATTGAAGAAACATGTATCATAGCATTTATTCCTCTGGGTGGACACTGGTGAAAAGTGGGTTGATTTTGAGTGAACAGTGGTGACATATCTCCTACCCCTGGCACCGACTGACTGTCTGATTTCATGGAAAACAACAAAACAAAAAAAAACTCGTTAGAAGCCCTTCTGGATAAGATGCAGGGTTACTGACACAGAATGTTAGTGTCACAGTTTTGAGTGTGCAGGCAAAAGAACACCTGTGCATGTGGCTGTGTGCGATGATGTGGCTCCGCCTGGACCTTGATCAATCTGAAAATAGTGATTATCTGGCATTTCTCAGCTTCAAATTCTGATTCCTCAGTCTGTCATAAGTGTCATTGTGAACTAGCAAATATGTTTAAACTTGCGTGCAGCTTTTTGCTTGACATTTTTCCCTCAACTGCCAGGATTTTTTTCTATATTTTGGGGTGAAAATGGTCACTTTCAACCTAAAAAGTTAATCTGTTATTTATCAAGTTATCACATATAATCTTTGGTACAGAGTCTATCAGTCCAGACAAATAAGTGAAACACTAAACACTTAAGTATTTCAATTGGAAATGGCTGCCTAGAAATACAATAACTAACTAACCAAATATCACAGAAGAGATTTATGATTACTATATTCTATATGGATTTGTATCTTACTGTCAATAACTTTTTTTCCAAAGTATTTTGTAAAATAAGGCACAATGACACATTAAATTAAAGCTCATGACATGTCAAAGTTCAACGTGTTATCATTGTACAGTGCATGATTTAAAATGACATGCAAACAACAAAAGGTGAAGAGTAATTATGTGCTAGATTATTAACTGTGACATTCAAATGCCAAATCACACGACTAAGTTCAGAGACCAGCCTCCTGCAGAGAGTAGGTAGGGAAAATTGAACAATAAGGTTTGACTTTATGTGATTTTATGACAGTGCATCCAATATGCATGGTAGTGCATAGGAAAACAAAATACTAGCATCACAAAGAGAACATAATTTGCATATATAAATACTTTATGTTTATCATCTAAACCACTTTCTAAGTTTATGAATCTGAGTTTGATGTATTTGAGTATTTAAGTAAAAACACACCAAGGACAAGAACAGGAAAAAATATATATATACAGTATATATATATATATATATATATATATACACACACCCAGAATCACTTTTCTTTTCCAGGCTGATTGTGGTTGTACACATGTATATAATTCTGTCTGGACTGAAGTAGTCAACATTTAATGAACTAGCATTGCCAATACCAGACTTGACAATATGCCACTTAAAAAACACTTGCTTAGGACATTAACTGGAATTGCTCTGCAAGCTTGTGTTTGCTTATTTATTTATTTACATTTATTAGATTGGTGGCTAAAAGCAAGGAACTTCTCATTAAAATTCTTACACTTCACTACTTTTGAATTACATTTTTGCTTGGGGTTCATATTCTTTGCATGACTGTGTGTTTTTATTAGTACTAATATCAATAGTGACCATGCAAAAATCCTAAATCCTCTAATTGGAATGCTTTCTGTATTATCCTTAAACGTCAAGGCAGAAAAAAAGACTTGCAACAATACGTGGTCAGTTGTGTGTGTGTGCACTAAATGCTGAGTATAGTGACAGTGGGTGGCAAGAGATTACCTAATTGTATCTAATTACTTTTTTCCCTTCTACTGAAATGGAACCTTTTGCATTGAGAATTTGTCATCATTATGTTGTCCACATAGAGCCAAATTTACCCACAATCTGTGACACTCCAAATGTTGGTTCAGGCATGAACAATCTGTTCATTCACAAGCTAATGTGGGTACTTAAAATCAAAATACATTGGATTCTCAGTAAGAGCTATGGAGCAATTACATGTATAAGGGTTTACAGTTTAATAATGGTTCAACCATGTGATTAAGCAAAAATGTGTTTTTTATTGTTGTAATTTTTTTTATTGAAATAGTTAAAATTTCTGATTGATGTCTGGCAAAAATATGGTTATCAAGAGGTTATCACTACAGTCTCACAGCGAGTAGCTCACTGGTTTGAGTCTTGTCTTGGACAGTGGCTGTTCTGTGCACAGTTTGCATGATCTTCCCATGTTAGTTTGGGTTCTCTCTGGCTTTCGCCCATCGTCCAAAGACATGCATGTTAGGTTGATTGGTCATTTGACATTGTCCTTAGTTGCGAATGTATGTTTGCCTGGCTTTTGGTTTCTCTACGTTGACCATGTGATGGTCTCGCGACCTGTCCAATGTCTACCTCAGCTTTTGCCCAATGATTGATGAGATAGACTCCAGCTACCCGTGGCTGAATTTAAATAAGTTTTATAGATAAGGAGTGGATGGACATTTACTAAAAAAAACATACACACACAATAAACATTTATATATACACACAGCATATACAAGTGCACAGTTGTATAATGCATATTTTATACAAACTTACGTCTATACACACTACACACACACTATCAACATGTACACATGCTACTGTGTCATGTATTATGTTATATGAAGAATTATTGAATTTGTACTCTCAGGCTCTAAGCATGAGGTTTGAAGTCAAAGTAAATGTGAACTATATCTAATTGACTGCTGGGGAACACCTGATTGCTGTGGAATAAAAAAATAAATAAATAAAAGTCCTTTAACCCTCTTAAGACAGATATGACAGATATAACGTATAA
>JBAMIG010000020.1:16657879-16669088 GCA_037177335.1 Kiunga ballochi
CTATATTAACAGGTCAAAACCCATAAAACTCTTCACCCATACAGTTGTCACCACGGTAGACCTTGGGACTCTGGCACTTTAACCCTCCAATTACAGGCCAGATTCAGAGAGTTGTCACACATTCGTAACACATTTGTAGAGGAAGTGTCAGTAATGTTACTCCTGATGTGTTTGCACAAATATCAATTTTGGACGGTGGTCGTAAGAAAATTAATCTATTGTCAAGTGTGATGCATCTTGAATAACCCTCATTGGTCATGAAATAGTTCATTGTGATCTTCTCTAAAGGGGAGAAAGGGCAACTGAAAATGTGCAAAGCAACTTGTTCATGTTTTTCTTTTTCTAGGTTTTTCCAGCTTTTGGTTTGGCTGCTGTGCAGCTGGAGAACCACAGAGGTTATCACACTTTGATACTGTGCAGCAGTAAAAGCAAACCAGCGGTATGTCAGGGATGTTATTCTTCTTGAGAACCTATCAAGAAAGTCTCTTTTGGGTTTTCTTATGAGTGTGAGATGTAGGCCTTCCAGTTCAGCCTGATTCTAAGGAATTATAAGTTTGTGACCCTCTTCACACAGACCCAATGTTGCTAAGTGATAGAACACAGCCTTCTTCCGAAGGTCCACAACCAGCTTCTTTGTTTTTGCAGTGCTGAAGAGCAGGCTTTTCCACTAGCTATACCCCCTCCCCCTGACCCCCCCGGTAATAAACCAATGAAATGGCATCATCAGCTCACTCAACAATGGTGTTACTGTGTAGGTTGGTTTGGATATGCAGTCACATGGGTAGAGGCCCAGCACACTGATGGTTTAGGGTAGGTTAGGGTTCATATATGTTTGGTTGATCAGAAAGTCTTTGATCCAAAGGCAGGTGTTATATGGGAGTCCAATATCAAAAAGTTGATTTACCAGTGTGTTATGGAGAAATTATTGAAAGCATACTTTACACAAATCTCAATTATGTCTTTCAAGGGACCGTGACCAATGCTGAGACCCACAGGCTGTTCGAGACCCATTTATTTTTCATTAAGGGTTGTTGAACTTGAGGAGGACTTGCCACAATACAATTTGTTGTTTGTCTTTCAAACCAGCACAGTTACTTTTCTTTTTATTCCGGGCTGCTTTTGTGTGCTCGTCTGAGATGGCTTCATTAATCATTCATATCAGGCATCAAGCTGGGAGGGTCACTGTTATGGTGTTTATGCAAAAAGGAAAAGTCTTTGTGCCATTGATTATGGCTGTTTGTCCAGTAACTGATAACAGTCTCACCACAGTTGGCTCCAAAACAATTGCTCCTTTAAGTCAGTAGTGATCAGTTCTATTAGTAGTCTCTTAAATGCCCAGTCATCAGTGGAATTTGACATCAGTAGTCTGCTTCTGTCACACACAAGCTCTGCAGCATCAGCATGTGGCTCCTGGCAATTGATTGACAGTCTCTGGTGACAAGTACCCCAGGTGACAAGTACCCTTTTGTGTTTCCCTGCATTCTCTAACCATTGAACAATGACAGTGTGTGACCAGGCTGACTGCACCCTCAACAAAAAGCAGGAGTAGTATGCTGCAATAAAACTTGTGTAGGCGCCCGCAGCAGGTGGTTTATGGCGAGTAACAAATCCCTATGCTTGTGCAGGCCTCATAGCAGCAGCAGACACTGCTATTCCTGATCCTGAATCAGTTCAGCTTTGATTTCCTGTGGCATCTTACCATAAACATGCTTACAGAGACTCTATTTCATGTACCAGACTGCACAGGAATGCCACCTTACATGGTGCTTGAACTCACCCGCTGAGGAGTCTTTCAGGCTAATTGTCCAAATCTTGACCAGAGGCTAAAACGTGGGCAAGTCTATGACTTCTGACACCATTACTGACCCACTGCTGCATAGAAAACTCTCTTCAAGGTATTTATTTGAACACGATAACACAAATGCTTTCTCAGCCAGCACTCATGCTGCTAACAGAACCGTGTCTCACTCTCTGATCCACGCCAGTGCAGACACTCCACATGTTTCTTTCTCCTACATCCACAGAACAGTCAAACCCCAGTGGCAACACAAGCATGGTCAAACATCTTAACATTGGAACCATTATAGTATTTTATTTCTCCACATCGTTGAAATCATTCACCAATGTCTCAGTTCAGCAATATGTCATATTCTCTACAGCAAATCAAATAATTAAGACTGCTCTTTCCAGGCAGCCATCAGTTGCTATTTACTTAGCTATATATAAGAATCAATTTGCAGAGCCTTGAAAGCTGCTTGACACAGGATGCATCACACTGAGCATTTTATTCATGTTGATTAAATTTTGTTTGTCAAAGTTAAATGATGCTTGGATGGTAGCAGAGTCAAATCCTGCTCTGGTTTAAAAAAAAGCTCTGACATTCAATATTAAGGTTAAAAGTGATGCAGCCCTGTTAAAAAAGGCCTTTGTATAGGTATAATTTCTTTTGGAAAATGTAATTACAAGCCAGTTACTCAGAAAAAATGCTATTACTAATATTTTTAAAAAAATTTATTTTATAATCCTCAATTGTTATTCATTGATTATAAATTGCATTCTGTGTCTATTTTGTTTATTTTAACAAAAGATCTATTACATTGATTTATATGTTGTTTTTTGGTGCAATGATAATAATTTTGATTGTTTTGTTTAAGTTTTGTAAACATTAGAAGGGACAATTTTGTTCACAAAGTGAAACAACTGTTTAGTTGAATGAATTTAAACATAATTCAAATATGGGCCTGTGATGGACTGGCGACCAGTCCAGGGTGTACCCCGCCTCTCGCCGATGTCAGCTGGAATTGGCTCCAGCCCCCCTGTGACCCTGTTCAGGAAATGAGTTAAAGAAAATGGATTGATAGATGAAAAATCTTTGAAATACTAAGTAATAGGCAAAATAACATGCATACATGATATTTTATGACTGTCATTAAAATTCTGTAAAATCATTCATAACAGATTTTACTGGTAATTATACATTTCATTGCTACTCTGGACATTTTCACTGGAGTTTGCCATATAACCTACTCATGTACAATTAAAACAACTATAAAAAATGTGATTACATTTTAGACGTTTAGACACTTTCATAATAAATAGATCTGATAAAATGTGTCAAAACCTTTATTTTTGACTAATTTTTTCAGGTTAGCCAAAGCATAAATTATTATTGCAATTGTACCTTTGTACCTCATAAACCACCAAGAGAAAGTATTGGGTTTTATTCAAGTATTTTCATAACTTGCTCTCTTCTTGTGGGATTACACAGCAAAATTACAGAACAGTCTTCTGACTGTTGTGTCACAGGTTAAGTCTAACGTGACTCCTTCCATCTTTTAAATCACTGTATTTTGATTGAAAGACGAGAAAACTCTTTTCGCCTCCCTGGCAAGGTGCTGTCATGGTAAAGGGTTATCTGTTACAGAGGTCGCAATGTGTTTAATTTAATAATGTCCTGTATGAGCATTGCACATTGATGCATAGGTTTCCTCTGGGTTCTGTTCGGGGTCCTCTGCTTCTCTTATCGTAACTTGCACCACTTGGTAACATTTGGGAATGGGTTTTTAAGGTTATGCTACGGTGGCCGGGAAGTGCAATTCAAGATTACATCCACAGAAACACTTTTACATTTTCGCAATGCAAATTTAACTCTAGTGAAACACTTTTACATTTTCGCGATGCAAATATACATGTATTGAAACACTTGTATAAAGATATGACTCGGAAGTGATATCGTTGGGAGGGGAGCAAGACTGTAAACATGAAACTACTCAGTACCAGAGTCTAAATAGATGTTTTGCCCGTTTGGTGGAGTGTACTTTCAAGTTCTAGGACATTTTTGTGGTGATTGTGAACACAGCTTGGACTTTCTCTGCGATGTGGAGGGGAAAGAGGTGGTTTTAATGGACTGTCTTGTTAAGTATTTCAACGAAGGCTACGCTTACACTGTTGTGGGATGCGTTAGCAAGGCATGTACGAGTAAGTATGGGGCGCATTAGTGAGGCGGGCTGGTGCTGGAGGAGAGTGAAAGAGAGAACGTGTGTGCGGGGTGTGTGGGGTAATGACAGACAGAGACCGGTGTTGAAGAAAGAGCTGTAAGGATAACTGTTGTAAATAAATAAAAGCTTTTAAGTTCAGCATCTGCCATTTCCCCTTTTCTGCCTTTTCCCCTCTTGGATGCCATCCCATTGGACAGACAAGGGAGTTAGCCCCGAGTTGAACAACAACTTCGGCCCTGGAGAAGGACAAATCTCCCCTGTCTCTACCAACCACGGTCAGGAGAGAAAGCAGGAAAGGCTAACACTGATTGTTAACATGATGGAAAGGTTACATAATGTCAGAATATCTCTGCGGACCGTAAAACTTAAATTAAATGATGAGGGATTCTATTGCATAAAAAATTTCTCATCTCAAATCAAAATAAGAAACGGCTTTGGATTGAAACTTTGAAGACCAGGATATCTGTTCGGCTACATGACAATGAAAAATGTTCTTTTATCTCTCCTCTCACAACCTTGAGGGTTAAGCTCCTGCAGGAGGGTCATAACCTTGTCTCTCCTCAAGCAAAGTTTATACTTCTGCCTAAGCACTTGAGTCAATAAAAGCACCTCTTCCCCCTCCATATTGCCGAGAAAGTCCAAGCTGTGTCCACAATCACCACAAAATCATCCTAGAACTAGGAAGAACACTCCACCAAATGGGCTAAACAAGTATTTTGACTCTGCTATTAAGTAGTTTAATGTTTATACAGTCTTGCTCCCATCCTAACAATTTCACTTCCGGGTCATATCTTTTAAAAGTGTTTCACTACATGTATTTTTGCATCGCGAAAATGTAAAAGTGTTTCATTGGATGTAATCCTAAATTGCACTTCCCAGCCACCGTATTATGCAGATGATGTCCAATTATACATGTCTTTAAAGGGTGAATAAAAGTCTAACTTGTCAAAAATTGAGGTTTTGGTTTTGAACATGTCCTTTTCCTGAATTCTGCAAAGACTGAAATGATGATCATTCAGCCCCAGAAGCTGCAAAAATCAGTCAATAATGTTTCTTTGTATCTTGATGACTGTGTTGTTCTTGGCAGAGACAAGATGAAAAGCCTTGGTCTTATATTGGATCAGACTCAGACTTTTAAGAAGCATCCAGCAGGTGATCAGAATAATATTATTGTTTCATCTTCAAAAGGGTTGCTAACATCAGGCTAGTTCTGAGTGACATACTGATAATCTCATCTATGCTTTTGTTACATCTGAGTTAGACTATTGCAACAATCTTTTTTTTAGCATTACCCAAAAAAAGCTTTCGAGTTCTGCAGAATTCTGCAGCCTGAGTTCCGACAGGAGCTGAGAAACATGAACACATTACCCCAGTGTTGGCCTCTCTTCTCTGGCTTCCATGTCAAGTCTGTGCTGATTTTAAGATGCTTTTATGAACTTTGAAATTTTAAATAAAGCAGTGCCTTTTTTTAACACACTTGGTTAAACTATGTGCACCTTTATGTGCTCTCCGTTCTCAAGGATCTGGTTGTTTAATGGACGCCTAAAATCAAGAAAAAAAGAAAACTGCTTGGAAGCGAGCCTTCTCTTTCCATCTGCCAACACTTTGGAACTGTCTTTCCCAGGATATTAGGTAGGCGTGCAACTGTGGATGTTTTTAAAGCTAAGCTCAAGACCCACTCTGTATTACTCTGTATAATGTCTTGATTTGTTTTTATTGTGTTGATATTTGTTCATTTTTTGTTTTTTTATTGATTGATTGATTTAAAATCTATAAACCACTAAGATTGAAAGTGTTTTACAAAAACTATTATTATAATTAGATCTCTTTTTACTGGTCAAGAGTCACTATTATTATGTCCAATCTTTGTGTGTGTGTGCACAGACATGCAGCATGCATATGTAAAAAAGGGGTTCATGAGCTTGCGTGAATGTGAAAGCTGGTTCAGCCTGTCAACCTACACCTTTCCCTTTCCCTGTCATCTCTTCAGGCGTGCAGGTGCTGGAGCGTGAAGGCGAACACTGCTTCTCTCCTCATTGAGGATGCCTGTCCTCTCCTCTGGTGTCCTGCAGGCACAGCGGCAGCCGACAGATGCCACCGAGAGGGGACGGAAAAATAGACATTGAACTTATGATAACAATAGCGGCAACAAATTTGAGTTCTGGGAAACACATGGGAATCGCTCCATCACTTACTCGAAAAATATTAAGCAGGGGCAGCTAAGGATTTTTTTCTGCGTGATGGAAAAAGAGACAAAGGGGAACTGAGTATAAAGGAGGGGGGAAAAAGTTGAGTAAGAGGTAGATTAGAGTTAATGCAAATATCCACATGGACTTGGAATCCAGCAGTTCCCACAAAGGGAAAGATTCCAATATTTTGACCTTCTTTTTAGTATAGCTACAACTTCATCCTTAAAGATCTGGTATGTCTAACAGAATAAGCCATGTATTTCAGGCTGCTCTATTTGATATGAGGAAGAAAATCTCTGCTGTCATATGCACTTTGATAAGGAATCTAAAAGGAATCATGAGATGACTAAATCACCCTGCTGCATGAAGATGCAGCATGGCTGGGTCCAGTTAAAGAAATATGGCAAAAAAACATGGATCCCAAGAAAACATGACAAAACAAACTGTTTAAATTTTATTTTTATTTTTATGGCCCTACAAACTACATATATCCATTTTTCTTCCTGGGTAATGTGCATTAATATTTTGGTTCTTCTATTCCAAGAGGAATTGGGAAAATGGTTTGATTCTACCTCAACATGAAAAGCACATTTGTTTGTTTGCTGAATTCCCTCAAACAACATATATTAGATGACTGAAATAATTTCAGTTTATGGAAAGCTTTTATTTTCTCAAAAGCAAAGCAATTCCTTGGAAAGCAGCATGAAGACAAAACTCAGTCGTGGTTATGAAATGTTCTCTTTTACTTTAACCCTGCTCACCCTTTTCCTACTGCTTTGCAGTAGAAACTAGAATTAATGCTACTTCTTTGCCACCGACAACAGCTACAGGGTAATCAGATGCATGCAATACTACGGACAGGCTTGCTTATTTCAACCCCTCCTTTTCAGATTTATCTGAGCTGAAATCAATACCAGATGAGAAATATACTGTATCCATTATACTGCTACTAGATTTTTCAGTATTTCCCTGAAGTTGTACTTCACATTCTTGTTCTTGTCTTTGAGCTATTAGGGGGATTATACAATGTTTTATCATCTTTGTTTTTACACTTTCTGTTCTCTCATCTCAATCCAAAAACTGAATGCTTACTGTGTGGGAGCTGGGGAACAGTAGCTGGCAAAGGACTTTAATTACTACAAAATTGATTCAGCTTGGTCTATTTGTTTGAATTTGATTCAATCAGTCATAAAAAAAAGTACACCTGACAATTAAGGGTTTGCCATCTATCACAGTTTTAGCTAATTAAGTCCACAGTAACAAAAGCTTATGTTGAATCAAAATAATTTAGTTTCAAGGCCTCATTTGTGTAACATTGGAGCAAACTTTAGACTCAAACCTAGATATAAAAGTGGACATTATGTGATGTAAAGTTCCTGAACTAAGAATGTTTAAGGTTTTAGGCTTACGTAGTTAGATAGATGTTTGTTTTTAAGTTTTTAAATATTTACACTTGTGCATTTTGAAGGCAACATTTATAACAAATAAACATTGTGAACATTTTTTTTTTGACAAGATGTGACTCAGCTATATGATAAAATGAATCGGCTGTGGGACTGTAGATTGAGACATTCTCATAAAAAGACAGACAGATTGCATGTATGTGTTTAAAATGATAAGAATCTTTTGCACCTAGTTTTTTTTTCATCATGTTACAGATTATAAAGTTTTGGTTTAATTTTATAAACATGAAGATCAAACAATTTTATTAATGATGAAACCCAAGTAACTGCAAGTAAACCTGTATTCTCTGCTTTTCTAAACACAAAAACAGTGGATTTTGCACACAAGGTCCCTAAACATGCCACACTTGTAAACTGGAAAACACATTTCAAACAACACATTTATTTGCACACCTATCCATCTAATACCATTTTTCTGTACATGAAAGTAAAAGGAGAGATAATTCTGAACATTAGACTTTAAATTTGACAAGATTAATTACTCTTATTTTGCACGTTTTACTTTTTGTGGAAACAATATAAACAGTGTTGTTTCAGCAGCAGATATGTTGAAGCAGCAGTCAACTTAGTCAACACTATATCTGATGAGCAAACACACATGGGACAGGTGTGACTCAGGTGGAAGAGCAGTTGTCTTTCAACTGGAAGGTTTGGGAGTTCAATTCCAAGCTTCCCCTGACTAAATGCTGAAGTGTCCTTGGGCAAGACACTGAACCCCAACTAGCCCCCCAATTTTCCTATTGGTGTGTGTGTGTGTGAATGAGTGAATGTGACTATATAGTGCTTTGACTGGTTGAAAATACTGGAAAAACACTATATAAGTATGAGGCAATATACCCATTCATAAAGTACAACAATGGATGCTTCTAAAGGTGTGACCACGCCATGGATAGAATTAGGATAGCATGGATAATATCCAACTACCAAAGTACTTCACATACAGGAGTTCTTTAACTCCTGTATGTGAAGTACTTCGGTTGTTTACAGCATAAAATGCCAATGTACTTGTTCATTTGAGGTTGTATATTAATTATACCACCATAACAGCAGTAAATGCTGATTGTTTATTTTCTTCTGCTTTTATGAATAAAACACAAGATCTAAAAAAAAAAGGCTTCATTTGCCTTTCACATCATTCTATATTATACTTTCATGCTGTAGGTAGGGTGTGTAATATCTTCCGAGACCCTTCTGGCAGATGGTTAGTTTTAAACATAATCTCTTAATTTAAGAGCTTCAATCAAGATATAACACTTGTGAATTCCCATTTACACCAGTTATTCCTCTCTAACATATAGAGATGTGAAACCGTCCCTGGATGACTGAATAAATTATGTTAAAGGAAATATATTTGAGGATTGCTTTGCAGAGTCTCCAGAGCCGGAACATATCTGTCCTCATTATTCTGATATGATATTGCCCAAAGACAGATCACAAAGCAGATGCTAACTACTTCACTATGCTTGAATAACCCCTAAAATCTTTGCCCAGTCTTATTTTTCATTGCGGCGTGGATAATGTTATTTCAGATATGCTTATGATAGTCTTTCTAAGTATAGAAAGTTCCCTTTGGTTTGGCTCAAAGCCCAGAGGATCAACATTATTATTGCAGGCCAAAGAAGAGCTACCCAGAAGCTTGTCCCCAGAGGGAGCTTAATGAGATGGCACTGCAAGCGAAGGAGGACCTGAAGCACCTGAGAGCTAACCGTTTCTAAAGGACAAGTGAAACGCCTCCAGTGAGTCCGTTGACATGGCTACAGGGCCTCTCAAGGCAATGTCAAGACCCTGCTCTGCCTCCCAGTTGGCCTTCATCACCATTTATTCAATACATTCACCCCAGTAGCTGTGGATAGGGATAGGGTGACTTAACATGAGATGACTCGGCAGCTTAGGTAGAAGTCTGGAGTATGCAATTTGAGAATAATGGCCTCTTATAAAAATGTTTACAGTACTGATTACATGGTAAGACACATAAAGCCACCTGTGGAATATACTACGGCATGTGTATTCTGTTATTGTTTAGTAGCTGGGGTGCATAGAATCACAACACTGGAACATAAGACCTCAGTTGTATGAGTCACAAAATGCAAACATCTCTAAAACACCACAATTTTGTGTTTCCAACATTAAATCAAGTAATATAAAGAGTATACTTTAGTACATAACAACACATGAAATCCGTTTTCAGGTAGAATCATTTTAGTTCAGAAAGAAAACACAAATCTTGGAAAACCTTCTTGAGCATCTATAACATGATTTTTTTTTTTGTTGCTTTTTTTGTATTTCAGAGCAGGATGAAGGAGTGCTAAACTGAAGTGTGCTCCTGCCTTTGTAACCTCTGCAGGAAATTATAATGCTATAATGGAAGTGCCCTCTTTTTCCAAATGAGAATATAAACAAATGATGGATAGCAATAATCTGAGCAGTCAGCAGAGCGCATCGAAAGCCCCAACACCCGCGACCATGTTAAACATTCAGAGAGAAAAAAAGAAATTGGGCGGGGACCAATATAAGCATTAAAAATAGCTTCTCTCACAGAAATGACTGGAATTGTAACATGTCTACAAATGTAGACTAGGGAGGGAAACAAAGGTAGTTTCATTCCTGTTTCCACACAGTTACACATGGTGGCATTTGCATATTATTGTGACTGTGTGTAATGAGTATTGGTCTTTTTTCAAATAAGATATTAATCCAACACAGTGTATACAGGTGTGCTGCTGGCCATAAGGTCCCTTCTCGCTGTTGCATCATGTATTTTTGTCTGTCCTATCTGTTATTCATATTATTTCTATTGCTAAGACGCTGATTATTGGCTTCTTCAGTTTTGCTTTTTTCTCATGGGTTTTTTTTTTCTCTTAAAGGAAAATATCCATCAATCTGGCTGCATTTTATGTGGGGTCAAGGGAAGTCGAAGCTTACACAGGAAACAGTTTGTCTTGAATTGACAAAGTGCAAGAGAGAAAAACCTGTACTGTGAATATTGACGCCTCATGCAGTTTGGTTTTTGCATTTGTGGACAAACTCTGGTCTGTGATTCAAAATTATCTGCATGCCAGATCTTTAAGATGTCCCCTTCCTCTTTCATCATCAATACTCTTCCTTACTGCTTTTTTTCCCTTTAATCTGCCCCATTCTTTGCACCATCTAACCTCCACAAAATCTGACCTTTTTCATCCCACTTAACAAAATATGGCATGATACTTTTTCATCAGTGGGACTTCAGCTTATTAAGATTTTAAATCACTCAACATTTTTGGAGTTTGGATAGTAAAATACATAAACAAGTAAAAGTGTTTCTCTGCAGGATGGAGTGAGACAGTGTTGCTTCCTCTCCTCTTCTAATCCACAGATGATGGATCTGCTGTGCATCTAAAAAATAGGTAAATGTGTAAAAGATACACTTGAGCTTTACTTTATTTGGTATGTAGTCCACTTATTTTTAGGTCTTTGTGATAGGGGTGGTAAGGTCATATGGCTCAGGTGTATGAACAACTGTCCATTTAGAAAATCTGTTGTTCCCACTAATGAAGTGAGCAAAAACAGTAAATTATCATAC
>JBAMIG010000020.1:16678133-16690387 GCA_037177335.1 Kiunga ballochi
TATATATATATATAAGCATGGAGCACTGGTGACTGCAAGTGGCTGCTATTGATATGAACATCAGACATCTTGGTCCAGAAGAGGAAAATCCAAAATAACAACTAAGATTCTGCACAGGACCTTTGGCTCATCCCTCTGGTTAAAGACCCAAGGTAAAAGTGGACAGGGAGGAGTTTATATATCCATGTGGTTTTCTTCCCCAACTGTACCTCTCTATCTATATGGTAGCTCAGACTTCCAGCATCCATATGAACCCCAAGTATGGTAACAAATTGTTACTGTTGGGCTCAGTAACAATACACGTTCAAATACGTGGCTAACATAACAAATACTATAATAAAAAGCAAATAACTAAATAAATACATGAAAATATTTTTTTTAAAAAGAAAAATGAACATTTTGGTACATTTTTGTATAGTGGACAAAGGTGGCCTTTACTTTTCACAATTAGGTTTGCGAAGTGTGAAGATGCAAGGTGATTACATTTGTACTATTTCAGGTTTTTTAATTATTATTGTTTTCATAATTGTACATTTAATTGTTTGAGTCTTACCTTAAAAATATTGTCACTGGCTTTATCACTGTGCACATGGTGTATATACTAGTAAACAATCTCTCTGAGATAATCTGTACTTATTGCAATAAACAATGTCAAATCAGAGAAATGAGAAATCTTCTAATTCCAAGTAAGCATTGAGAGATCACTTCATGCGATGAGAATCATTGGTATTCAGTCAAGTTAGGGAGTGCCTATACCCAGGGCCAAAGGGAAGGTACTTCCAAACTTTCAAGGAAAGTAAACTTACCAGTTTGTCCATATAAATTATTGTGTTCCTTGCCATTTGCGACTGCCTACCCAATCAGACCTCACGACACGTGCCTGTCCACTAAGTCTAACAGTTTTGTTTATCGTCAAGGTATATTAATAGTGATGCCATTTTGTATCATCACCGTGGTTTCAACAATGGCTTTAAACACTGTTTTCAATCTAAGATGATACGTACAAACCTAAGCGCGTTCAAAATCGACTGTGTAAGCAGAATATTCAGTGTGCATGTACAACCAGGATGGATACTAAAGGGGTAATTGTTACTAATCTCCCCTCTTGTCTCCCTGAAATGATGACAGCGATAGGAAGAAGTGAGTCAATTTGATTTCATCCAGAGAGACAGGAAACTGTTGCTATGTTTATATTCTCTAAATGTCCTCTTCAGCAGGTGTTGCTTTGTGTTCGGAGCTACAGCTTCCCTTCAGACAGCTGAAAGGAGAAAACTTGACAGAAAGAAAATTTTCACTCTGCTGGTTTGTCATCCTTCGCGCTCCTTCCCCTGACTGAGGATAAGAAAAGGGTAACAAGTGGGATAACTCTGGAAAATCTTTTTAACATCCTAATTGGAAATGACAAGCACAGTGGTGCGTTCAGCCCTGCAGGGGAGATCAAAGAGTTGCTCTGTGAAACACAGTAATATGGATCGGAACCAAGCCGGTCCCTTTGCGCCTCAACTAATTAACACCTGGCTCGTAGTAATTGGCAATAGCCACATATAGTCCAGTCTATCTTAAGAAAAAGAAAATAAATAGCTCTAAAATTACCAAGCATGTGTAGGACTTCAGCTATATCCCTGGAGTCTGTACCTGTCTGAAAGAGCAAATGTAGGAACAGGTGTTTTCCCACTGCAGTTCTACCACACAAAGCAGAAGGTAAACGTGAAGTAAGGCATGGGTTTGGAGTCAGGTGTTAGCATGCCCATGCAATTGTCAATGCAATAACCTCTTAAGTGGCCTCACAGCTGCCATCTGCATCTCATGCATATGACAGTATGTTTCAAGCAGTGGTGCATGGTGTGAGATGTTTTAATCAGGGTTGGACCGCATCCAGTATTTGTTAAAAACTAGAAGCATGACTTAATATAAAGTAAAATAAGATATTTCTACTTTAAGGCTATGCAGCTACTTTATTGCATCATGAACTGAAATACATCAGACTGAAAAACCCAAACAACTTAATTTAATCCCTTTCACAGGACTATTTTTTTAGCTCCATAACACCATAACAAACAGCTTTTTTTTTTTTTTATTGTTTTTGATACAAATTAGATTAAATATATTTAATGATTGATTTGATCATAATATATTTTTAGTATGAAGTGAGGTGCTTTGGGTGTGATATAAAGAAGTCAAAGAAAAACCTTGATAAAACTCTTGACTGTAATTTTATAAAAGATATTTTTACTAATGTTGTAGCTAATAAACACTTTAAAGAAATATTAAGTGAATGTACTGAAATACAAAAAAAACATCAAATACAGGGGAGTGCTGCAATAACAGAAACAACTGCAAGAATATAAAGCTCCAAATTCCCTCCCATTATTTTGTTTCTGATAGTTTTACATGTGATTTTTTAGAATATGAAGTGAGCTTACACCTTTCGGCTTCTCAGATTTATCTGTTGTCATGAGAATGTTAAAATGGCCGAGAGAGGCACTGCTCCACGGTTAGTTTTAAATGTGCTGTCCTCATAGATGAGGGACTGCTTTGCTTTGAGATTAGCTTGGTTCAGCATTAGATAAGCCTCCCAGACTGTGTCCCGTGTTGCCTAAGGAAACCTCATGCTGTGTTGAAGAATCAGCAGTGTTGCACTAACAAGATGTAGAGCGATAATAAAGTGCTCCTCAGCATGAATCAGGATAGCATCCTATACCTATGATTAGCGTTTGTTATTAACAACAAGTTAGAACAATAATGTGGCTATTATTCATGAATGATAATCTTTCACTCAGATATTTAATATGTCAAAAGCATGTGAGGGGAAAAAAAATTGCAAACAAATTTAAACATCAATAACAGATACATAATTATCCAAAACCAATAAAATGATTCACAAAGCTTTGCTTTTTTTATTATTTTCATTTTTTTCTAGATAAAAATATTGCTAACATCTGTAGCCTTCATCTGTTGTGATCTTGTTTTTGCTCCTGTCTCTTTACAGGCGTTTAAGCTCTACCATCCCTGCAGAAATTGGAGGTAGACATTTGCACCTTACATCTAAGCAAACCTAACAAATTACTAGTATTTTATGTGATGTAAATATTTGTGATAAAAATTTACATAATTCATTTTTTATTGTATACTTGGCCTGTACAAGTAGCAGTCAGTTATTAAAGAAAGTCAGATATTTCCTCTATAGGAAGTTCACCAGTTTCAACAAACCAGTCTCACTTTGTGTAATTCCTGTGTTTGTCCATTGTGCCAAACGTGATGATTTCATAATGAAGGCTCGAAAACTGTCTCATAACACTGGAAGCTGCATATTTATGGAAATTGAATTTAAAATAATTTTATAAAATGTACTATCTTCCCTTGTTTCTTGCTGGATATTTGATAGTGAGGTCAAGTTAATTAAGGTCTCTTTCTACAAATCTAGAGGTGACATATTGAGGAACGAAGAACAGTTATATTTACTAGCATGAATAGTGTTATAGTTGGTGTTTTATGTAATTGCTACATATTATTTTCTAGTAACCACAACCCCTAAGATAAAAGAGGTTTTCCTGTACAACTGTCTCTCCCCCAGTCTGTGACCTCTTTCAATTAGCAGCTTTCAGACAACTGCTCCCCTGAGAACATGTGGGCCAATGAGGAGTCAGATGCAGGGCGGTCATCTCAGTCAGAGGAGGGCCAGAGCTCTATTCTTATTGTAACTTTATTGTAAGATCATATATATAGCTATATATTGCAATATTGTGCCTTTTGTGAGCCGTTTTTTTGGACTTGAAGCATGCATCTCAGAAGTGGACACCATGACTAATCCATTGTCATGCTGTCATTTCAGGTAATGAGCAAAGGTGTAGTCATACTGTTGTCTAATTAAAATCAGCAATTATTATACTGATATTGCAATTAACCAGTGGCAATTTTTTTTTTTATCAAATCATTATTTTTCATACTCTTTTCAAGATTTAGGCTTTTCAGTGGTGTCACCTTTACATCTATGAATCTATTGAACTGCTTGTTTATTTGCCAGTGTTTTGTCAGTATCATACTTCCTCTAATGATCCTTTCTCCATTTGTCTTTCATTTATTTTTCCTTCCCTCTGAGTCTTTCTTCTGTGGTGTGTGTATGACAATCTTTGTTGGCTTCAGGGACCACATACAGAACCCCTCCTTTATATGCAGCTCTGGATAACTCCTTTTCACCCTGTCAAATACTTCAAAAAATTTCTCTGCTACTGCTACAGGCCCAGAAACTCACAAATGATTGTGTTTATTTTTGGTTGGCAATATTCCCAAAACGTATAGCATAGTTTAAACCCTCTGTTTTATTTACCATTTCAGTTAAATTTGGGAAATGCTACTGTAAAAGGTTCACCTTTGTTTGAGTTCAATTTCTTGTTTCTGTAGCATTCAATCAAGTTTTTATCACAATTTTAAGTGACAAAAGGGAGCAGATGTTTTAGTCATTTACCTACACAATTTCACAAAATTGCCAGGGTGCTAATGCTGATTAGGTTATGTAATTTAGAAGACATTCTGTCCACCAACATGAGAACTGGGCCAACTTGCCACTTTATATTTATCAGTATATCCTAATATTTCTGAGAAGTTTTGGTTAGAGCAAGCTTCCAGACTTATCTTTAAGTTTTCTGCACTGACTGTTGGTCTGTGTTTCCCTCTGTCATAGGAACAAGGTCAGACTTTGACTTGAAGGATCTCCTTTGAATAGTATATCACCATAGTGGTCATTGCTTACATGTTAATGCATAATAGGACAAACTACATTTATCTAAAGGCCTAAAATATCTATTCCTTACCACTCAAAGTCAGCTAAATCATCAACCCCTGTTGTTGCATAAAATCCTCAGCATTTGCCTCTAATATCTTAAGTGATATTATATTGTATGATTTAAAATTTCCTGTCATTGTAAGACCTGCTTTATCTCCTGAGCCAATACCTCACCTAAAGTTTCAAATGAATTATGTTTCAATGCAACAATTAGTTACTTATTTGAACAATTTCTTTTACAATGACTACATACGTTTTTCAACAGGTGACAGACATATAATCATTTGATTATGGATATGCACTTTTTAAAGAGATCTAAAAAAGTGACCATGGGCTGAAAGTAAACAATTAAACCTCAATGTTTACTTTATTCAAACCATACTGTTGTTTTGTGTAATAGAGAAAAAGGAAAATGAAATACTTTAAAATCTTACGTTAAAGTAAGCAAAACTCCAAATTTAAACATACCAGATTTCTGGGAATGTTTGTAAAATTAAATCCAGCCTGCCAGAAGTTCTAACTTTATTCCTCTGATACCTTTTGCACATTTTATTATTTGCAAGTCCATAAAATGTGAAAACATTTCCTCATAAAGCAAATAATTTTCTGTAACTGGCTGCAGTGTTTTCACAGCATGGATGATTTTGCAATTGTTTTTAAAAAATGTATTATTGTCAGACAGTTACAGCAATTAGAACAGACAAGTGAATTGATTCAACAGAACAAACAGAAGTACAGAAACAAAAACACCAACACTATACTATTCAACGCTTAATTATTATGCATCAAGCACAAATAACTGATATTTTCACTCCAACAGGAGGACATTGGATCACAGTCATCCAGGTCATGAAGGGGTTCCATGTGAATATATATTAGTCCAGTTTATCCAGTAAAGAGCACTATAAGTAGCTAGTTGTACTATTGCTGTATCTTTTATCAAAAGAAAGTGGGTGCTGAACGTGGATCAGGTTGGGCATCATCAACAATGTGTAAATATTGATGACAAAGCCATATGATCATAACAAAACAAGATATCTCAAGAGGACCTGGTAATTTTAGTTATTGAAAGTGCATTACTACAAATACTCATAACATGTAATAGATCCCAGACAGAGCTGCAGCAATGCAGGTTCTGCTCTGATACAGTCCTTGCTTGTTATGTGTATATAAAAAAAAAGGGTGTAAAAAAAAAACTAGGTGCATATTGAGTTTGAATCAGAATCAGAATTAGCTTCTTTCAAATAAGTTATTTATATCCGTCACTTAGGAACATCATGAAAACTGAACTTTCAGAGCTTGATAAGTAGAACAAGCCATACATACAATCCTACAGGAAAAAAAAACAACTTATTTTATTATTTTAACAATATTTAGCAGGTTATGACAACACGACCTGTTTGGAGAATAATTTCTGTTTCATCTAGACTTGGAACAGCGTTCTTCTGCCTCCACAGGGATAACATCTTAAGAACCCAAAATGTTAACAGGTCAATGCACAGTATCAGTGTACCCTAAAGAAACTGGTGACAGAATATAAAGTAATGCAAGACAGATAGATACGGAATGTTTGCAAAATATTTTTTTAACTAGACAGTTTGATGAAAATAGAGTAAATATGAATAAACTCATGCATTTACTTTGTCGATTATTTTTTTCCAAGCTAACTAGCTTTAATATATTGATGGTGTTATATTGCCTTTTTTCATGAAGATCAACTTGAATATTTCATAAATAGCATTAAACCCTAAACACCTCTGTAATAGATAAGCAAATGAAAGACAGGAAACAAAGAGGTCTAAAATAAGACAGGACACAAAAATACATTACTTAAAACGTCCAACTCATTACAAGATCTGTTATAGTCACAGTTCATGCCACAATAAAGGCTTATTAATCAAGTCGGTGACTCTTGGAAATGTGATATATTAAGACTTTATTTCCCTTGACATTTGAACACTGAAGCAAGGCTTGTCTTCATTTTGAAAACATCACAGATTAAAAGCCTTTTTAAAGTCTGGCTGTCCAAAAAAAGGGGGGTTTGGATTGATAAAAACATTCATTCTGAGTTTTGAAATTGTGAAAATGGTAAAGTGATGACTTCTACTTGTTACTCTCTTGAGGCATGAGTCAGTTCTTCAGAAGTTTGCAGCCTTGATGTAAACAAGAGCTTTACCAAAAATAACATGCGACAAACTTTCAAAGACAAAGTTTGTGTGTGTTTTCCAACTGATGTTCAGATCTATTTCTTGCACCAAGCTTATGCATTTTTTGAGAAGAGTTTTTTGATGGCTAGAAGAGTTTTAGTAGCATAGACAGATTTGGGGCGAAATGGGATTTGAATTATTTTGTCCCCTTAAAGATGACCATGGATTAAAAATTATGTGGAAAATGAATGAATTACAAGGAACAGTTTTGTCGCGTCTGCAAGCTGTTTGCTAACTTGTTCAAAATCCAAAATTCACATGAAAATCCTGTGTAAGTTTCCTGATAACTGACCATTAGTCCACTAATAAGGCTGGAGTTTGTGTTCACTCATAAGTACTGGTTACCTACTCATTAGTTCCTTAGCAACTATGCAAATTTTGTGTACTATTAGCTCCTGGTTAGTTTCATAGTAACTCCTTAGTAACTAAGTGAGTAACTAAGCAAATTTTGAGTACCTGTTACCCTCCAAACAGGCTTTATCTGCAAAAACACAATGCATTTAGGAACAACATTGCTGGTGTAAAAAAGATCCAAGTACCAAGTAGCACTGGAAATACAGAAATTACCTGCAAAAACAGGAAAGTGCTGCAAAAGCGGGAATGATCTGCCATTACAGAGAAAGTGCTGTAAATATATGTGATGCAAAAATATTAACGTGCTGCAAATACAGAAACAAACTGCAAAAGAATATCATTTTCCCCTCTAGAGACATATTTGCCAAAGTCATTACTTTGAAATGAACTTTTATTATCCAGCAAATTCCCACAGTAACTGTGAAAAAAAGAAAAGAAACTGCTTTGTAAAAGTTCAGGGGTCAGGGACTGTGCAACTTCCTCATCGTCTTCCTTGACAATTTTCTCCCATCTGGCCATTAAACCCCCACTAGCACAGTCCCTGCCCCGCAGAGCCCATAGTGCTTTGATAAATTTCGCCCATTATGCAGATAAATTAGTGGGCTCTTACAGCCTTGCACTCCACTATTTGGCTGGTGCCTGAAAGCAAGATGTCTGTCATTACCCTGCCTAAATGCCATTTTATAAGCCTATCTTCTCTTAACAGATAAAAAGAGAAAGAAACAAGCGTGAATAGGAATGGAGGAAGCACCAAGTAAATTAGTTTGACCCATGCAGCAGAACAAGACTTTGGATTTGACTACATAAAGAAACACGTATCTCATAAGATTTGCAGATAAGGTAGTGTTTATTATAAAGCCTGCTTGAAGTGTTGAGCTCAATGTTTCAACTTCATCACTATTCAAGACTTGCTGTGCTGTTTGTGAGACTCATTCATTCATTTTCATGCTTGGCTTTTATCCATCACATCTTTTTTATTGCCCCTTAGAGGAAAACTGAGATTGTGTGATTGTGTTTGATAGAAATGAAACATATTGTAAACAGCAGTAATACAAATTTCCTGGTATTATTAGAATGTTTTGTTGTTATTGAATATTTACTATTTATCACATTGTGCTGGTGAATTGCTCACACGGGGCCACAGTACACATTGTTCCAATAGAAGTTATCCCTCCAGGAATAATAAAGCTGTCAATACATACTCATGCTGAGCTCTAAAAGTAAAAATGCATCTACACTGCCATTTCTGTTGGCTAAAACATCTCTGCTGTGCACTTCTGCACGTTTGCTAATTTGGGGGCTGCAAATCAATGTGCTAGTGCGTGGGAGTGCACAGGGGCAGGGCTCAGGTTATGTTTATGCAGATCACTGGAGGTTTGGTATTCTTTCTGGCATAAAACTGCCAACACAACAGAATGAAACAGGTTGTGAGAACAAACCTGATTTCTAGCTCATTCTAATGGGAGCAAAATGACAAAGTCCTTCTGAGAAGAATTGCAGAAACATCTCATTTCAGCAGGTACTCAAAAACAGGAAAGTTTAAGGTTGAAATAACAAAGCACTTTAGTGGCTGTCATAATTATGATGGGGGCCAAAGTGAAAATTAGGTGCCTTTATTATAGAGCTGTTTTATTTATGTTGGCAAGAGGTGATGGTGGTTGCATTGATCAACAAAACACTGCAATGTAGATCAGGATTTTTTGGTATCTGCCAAACCTTTAACATTTGGCTTGCAGTACATTGGTGAAACAACGTAAAGGTGTAGATGAGCCAATTGTCTTGCAAGTCTTCTTTAAAAAAAAAAAAAAACACATTTTAAAAAATATTTATCATTATTTAATTTTTTAAGTAGATTATCTGTATCATGCTTGAGGAAAACAAACAAAGGTTTTTGTATCTATTTGTACATTAAAGTCTTTTAACTAACAGGTTTGTTTCCTGACAGAAGACCTGCACTAATTAAATTTAACTGGTTTAGTGACTCTGGACCAAGAATACACACTTCTGGTAACAAACATGTTCATGAGTCCAATGATTAATGAAAGACATAGAAATGTATATTTGGTACAAATTGTTATGCTTGTATAGTAAACATAGTTAATGGATGGCTCACCATACACAAGATTTTATTAAAGTTATACTAAAAACAACCACAATTAATGTATTTTCCTAATATATAGTCAAAATTGTGTGATAGAGCTTCACCAATGCATACATGACATGACATGCAGATGCCTAAAACGGCTCAATAAGGAGCTGCTCTGAACAACTGCTCAAGAAAAACACAATATCAAAGAAAAAAAAACAAAAATCTGGATTGTCGCACCAAAAAGGTCAATAAATAAATTTTCACAGTAAGGACCCAGCTAAACTGAATTATACTCTGCATTGTAGTTTTTAAATATTCATCACTCTTTTGGGGTCTTCAAAGAATTTTATCTTGCACGAAGGTCATACATTTATCAAAAACTCACATCTAACTCCATCATTTCTGGGTTATGCACTCTTGTCTTTTCCTCACCCTATCTACTCTGTGCTTTTAAGATACATTTTACCAAAAAAATGGGTTCTTACTTTAAGTGCTTTATAAGAATTAGCCAAGAAAAAAAAAAGACCTAGAGAACATCTCCAAGTACACGAGAGTACTGAGCACTCAACCAATTCTGACAACTCTGAATGTTTTTGCCTGTAGTTCTTTCAATTCATCATTATTTTTCAGATGTGCGGTCTGTCTACTTTGTTGACCTCTCATCAGCACAGTCTGTATAAACACAATGAAAAGAAAAAAATGTAGGAAGATATGTGATATGAACATAGGTGGGTATCTTACTCAGTTTCATCAACAATTTAATTAGGTGACTGAGTAAATACCAAATGCACTTGCAGTTTGAATTTCATATGATGTTATTAACAACAAATAAATGTGCTCCACAGTGTGGTTTTAAATAGGATTAATTCACAAATAACCTTTATTTCCAATTCACCTTTAATGTTGTGATTTAATATGGATGCTCTTATGCCTGATGGCATTTCAGCATTTCATTGTTTGCTGATCAAAGTAAATCAGTTTGGTGAATTTCATTTTGCAGACTGTAGAATGAAAAGCTTCACTTCAATTTGGTATGTTTTCTCCCCAATGGTTTTTGTCAGGTACACTGTGCTAAACCATTAAGCTGTTAAACCATTAAACCTACAACTTGGTTCTCAGTTTACTTTCTTAATTTTTCATGGCATAGATTCATTGATGTAAACATTCTTCAGCAATTTTGCTCCATATTAACTAAATAGCAAGACTTGAGTCCTGCTATCTCCCATTCCACCATATCCCAATGTATGCTGTATTAGATTGAGATCTGATGACAGTGGATTACAGTACAGTGAACATAAGGGTAAAAAAATTGGAGATGATATGAGCTTTGTGACATGGTCCTTTATTCTGTTGCTGTTCTGGAATATGCGGGTGCAAATATAAAGGATTAATATGGTCAGCAAAGATACCCATGCAAGTTGTGACATTTAAATTATGCTTAGTTGGTACTAAAGGTGGTAAACAATGCTGAAGAAAACCTCAGGACTTTGACTCTAACACCAGTCTGAACTGTAGAAACAAGGCAGGATGGATTTACGCTTTCTTGTAGACCCTACCATCGTAATGTTACAGCTAGGATTGAAATTAATCAAACCCATAAACATTTTTTAATCTTGCATTGTCTAATTTTGCTGAAATCTATTTGAATAATTGCCTATGTTTCCTGTTCTTAACACCAGAAGTGGTACTTGGTCTGTTCAATGGTTGATGTGTTGCATGTTGAAAGATGGTATTCTACATTATACGAGTCATTTTTGCTTTCTATAATCTTAAACTAGTCCTCTGAACTGTAACATGAATATTGTAGTTTTGTTGGATATTTTTCTGACTATCCTCTGCAAACCCTAAAGATGGTTGTTAGTTTAAATCCCACAAAATTTGCACTTTCGGAAATACTCCTAGTGACCATTTTAGGTTAAGGTCAATCAATTCCCCATACTTCTCCATTTACAGTATATGTTCACCTTACACCATACACCCATGTAGTTGCTATTTGCACCAATAAACAATTAAACAGGTATACCTGATAAAGGGACCAGCAGGTATTTTTCCACTTCTTTTTTGTCCAAGGCCTTCCAGTCTCCTTCAGCCATACTTCTCTGCTCCATGTGTTGCTTTTTTTATTTTTCCCCACAGGCCAGCAGTTTCTGAAATACTAAGACCAGTCTATGCAAAATCTTCAGCCATGCCACTTTACTCATTCTGAGGCTGACTTTGAAGTTGTGGGTGCTGGATTGACGTTATATAATTTGGTTGATTAGTTATCTGTGTTAAATGTGTGTAAAGCATTTGAACAGGAGCCTAATTTAACATCTGTAAAATTAGTATCCCTAAAGTCTAGCATAAACTAATTGTATTACATAAAAAATTAAGCCAATTTCCAATAAGTGTAACATTGTCATATATATATATATATATATAAATATATATACAGAGAGAGAGAGAGAGAGAGAAAGAGAGAAAGAGAGAGAGATTAAGAGAGAGAGATCTGCAATGGACCGGGAACATGTCATGGGTGTCCTCTGCCTCTCACTTGCTAATTGATGGGATAGGCTCCAGCTTTCTCACAATCCCCGCATTACACTGAGGGGTATAGGAAATAATTTTTACTATCTCACAATAGAGATTCATGACTAACTTCCTAAGCAAAGACAGAACTTTAGCCTATACTTGGGACTTCTGCACTACGACACAGTCACTGAGTTATGGTACTCTGTGAATACTCTGAGTTATTTTTTTCTATGGATGTGTTTCATTGTGTCGGTCAGCATGCATGTTTTTGCTTTTTGTTTACTCAGATATGATGCTTGTTTACTTCTGG
>JBAMIG010000020.1:16690487-16710567 GCA_037177335.1 Kiunga ballochi
TCCATCCATCCATCCATCCATCCATCCATCCATCCATCCATCCATCCATCCATCCATCCATCCATCCATCCATTTTCGTGTGTCCTCTGTTGTTAATCTGACATTTTCTGACCATTTTTGAATATTTTTTAACATCCCCGGTTTGACCCCAACAGGGTAAGGGGTGTCAAGGACAAATAAGAAAATTTAAGATCTGAAAATAAGTCGCAGAATGGAGGAAAACAAAATTAACAATTCATTCAATTCATTTTTTAAATCTTATAGCAGTCAACAAAAATAATTTAAAATTCCTTTCTAAGACAATCAATCATTTAATGAACACAGACAATAGGTCCTCCATGCAACCATCAGATGGTGCATGTGAGGTCTTTACAGACCACTTCAGAGGTAAGATTGATGTTATCAGATCTAGTCTTTTATCTCACTGTAATGCTGTTTTTTATAGATCTGAAGCATTGTTTTACCTGAGGAAACGCTGTGAGAGTTTTCTCCTGGTTGATGCAAAGATGTTTGGTCACGTTTTCTCCCAGCTAAACCCAACAACCTGCCTATTAGACTCAATTCCCACATCTCTTAAAAAAAAACGTTTTGGTTTCTTTGAGTCTGAGTTTTTGAACATAGTGAATTACTCTCTTCAGACAGGTGTCTTTCCATCTGTCTGTGAAATGGCAGTGGTGAAGCCCCTTCTGAAGAAGAGTAGTCTAGATCCAAACCTTCTAGATAACTACCAACCTGTAAATCAAACTTACCATTTTTAATTAAAATAATATAAAAATTTGTTTGTATTCAATTACACGACTTTTTGAAAAAACACAGTGTTTTAGAGAAATATTTGTCTGGTTTTAGGATGAACCACAATACCGAGACAGTCCTTTCAAAGATTTTGAATGATCTTAGATATAATTTAGATTCACAGAACATTTCTGTTCTGGTTCTGCTGGATCTTAGTGCAGCATTCGATATATAACGGTAGATCACCAGATTTTATAAAACAGACTAGAAAGTCTGGTGGGCCCCTTGAGTACTGTTTTAGATCGGTTTTACTTCTATCTCACAGATCAAAATTTTATGGTAACTATGGATACATGCTCCTCAAGAATGCATAAAATCTAGTGTGGGGTTCCCCAAGGATCAATATTAGGCCCAATACTTTAATCTATATATGTTGCCTCGAGATGTCATCAGGAGACATGGTGATGATTTCCACAACTATGCTGATGATACGTAGCTTTACATCGTTGTGTCTCCTGATGATTTAGAGCCAGTTGATGTTCTTTTAAAATATATTTTAGAGATAAAGTCAGGAATGGCAGAGAACTTTTATAGCTCAACCAGGACAAGACTGAAGTCCTAATTGTTGGTCCTGAAGACAAGAGAAATATCATTTTACGCAAACTGTCAAGCTTAAACCCTTCTCAGTGTGTGAGGAACATGAGTGTTCTCTTTTACTCTGAGCTAAATTTTATTCCTACACCCAATTCTCTCTCTTGACAGTGAGGAGATGCTGATATATGCTTTTATCTAAAGTTGATTGGATTATTGTAATGCCTTCCTCTTTGATCTTCCCAAAAAGTCTATTTCAAGCTTACAATCACTTCAGAACTCGGCTGCACGAGTCCTGATGAGGACCACAGGGTGGGGACACATTACACTAGTTTTACAATCGCTGCATTGGCTCCCAGTGCATTTCAGGCTTGATTTTAAGATTCTTTTAGTTGTTTGTAATGGTCTTAGTGGTATTGGGCCTTCTAATTTAGCTGACCTTCTTATTAGCTATCAGCCCTTACACAGTCGGAGATCCTCTAGCACTGGCCTTTTAGTTGTTCCCACAGTGATTTTAATGCAATGAGCGGAGATCAAACCATGAACACACTCAAAAATAAAGGTACCAGTTTGTATTTAATAGGGTACAATTGGTGTCTCTGGGGGTGTACCCTTTTGAGAGATGTTTCTGTACCCTTCAGTCCACTTTGAACCTTTTTTTGTTGTCTGAAGGCCCATATATGGTCTTTTGAAGACCAATTTGTACTTTTGAGAGAACATTCTAAAACAAATGTACCTATAAGTACAGAAATGTCCCTATCTCATACCTCTGTTTTTGCGTGTGAATGCTGCGATTCTCGTTGTAGCAAAGCAGAACCACACGCTGGACTTCTTGCCGGCTCATGCAGGCATGCAAGCTGGGGTTCCAAACCTTAAGCCTTACTATTTATAAAGGTAAATAAATCAGCCAAATAAATCAGATCACAATGCTTTGTGGAGTAATTACCTCCCAGGTTGCCAAATGTCTTAAATATATTGTCATGATACATTTTATTTCATAAAAATCCATTGGGTATTTTCATTTATTACATAATAAAATAGATTTTTTTTTTAATCCTTGCGATGAAAGCAGAGGCAGACAATAAACCTGTTTCAGAAAACTTGGTGTACCTGATCATTCAGAGTAAAATGTGTCTGTTCTTGAGAGGAATCCCAGCTTTGGAGCTACCACTAATAATTGCACATTCCATCTTAAGAAACACAATAAAATGTTTGGTTTTCTTTATAAACATCGCTGACACAGAATGCTCATTGTATTGTGATAAACATGTATTCAGCAAACATGACTGTATCATAAAATCTCTGGCTTTTGTGGTGTTTTCTCACATTTTAACACAGTTCACAACACTGCTGAATCATGGCAATTTTTGAAGCTATGTTGTCATGTTCACTGAGGCATTGAGCTGATGAACTCTTCTTTGCACACCTTAAATCACGTGCAAAATGTCTACAAAAACATGAACAGAACAGTCGTGGTTTCTGTATTTTCAACTGTTACCCTGTCTAATTTGTCTGGTCGGATGTGCGTCGTTGTAGCTGTTTAAGTCTGAAGGCCAGTACACAGGTTCTGGTTGTTTAGACAGGAATGCCCTTTACTGAACTTATTGTTTGATTTATTTGGTTCTTTCTTTCTTTCTTTAAAGATCTAAATATTAATATTAATAGTAGCCTAATATTAGCAATAATAATAATAATAATAATAATAATAATAATAATAATAATAATAATACTTAAAATGGTAAAAACTTACAAGTATTTTTCTTCCATCAAAGAAAAAAATCATCATAAGGCTAAAATAAATGCATTTCTATATGGAATAACTGCAAGGAGCACTAGATTAAAGTATATAACAAAAAAGAGAGCAAATAAAGCAGAAGGTAAAATCTATTTTTATATACAGATTGCTCATTTCAGGTCAAGGGGAAGACACGGCATAGTGTAAAAACAAAATGCCATGGGGAGTGAGAAAAGGTTTCTATCGGGAACTCCGGTTGAGGATAAATTTTACAAAAGCTGGATCCAGACTGTGGCGGCAACACAGAAAAGCAAGTGTAGGTTGCATGAGGACAAGACCTTCTTACACCCTGAGGAGCTCCATTACTTACAGCGGATGTGAGGCTAACAGTGCCATAGAAATCTTTGCCTAGCTTTATAGGTAACAGTGGGGAGGAGAAGGAGAGGGTGGTTAGAAAACCCTGAGAAACAACCTTAGAGTATCTCAAGTCAATGAATTCTCCCCTCACCTCTAGTAGGGAGTTTTCAGCCCCACATCACCATCACACCACTTTAAAGGTCAGTGTGAATCAGACACTGCATACTTACCAGGCCTTCTGACCTGGACAATCAAACAGCAGCCACAGGCTTTTTCACACAGAGTGAGATGAGGAGGGCTGTGTGCAATCAGCTGAAAGAAGCTGAACCCTCAGCCATGTCAGACCTTTTTTTTTTTCTTAACCTTTTAGACAAGGTACGCCTTTGTTTAGAAAAAGTTGGTACTGTTCCAAAACATAGTAAACTGGTGCATTTTGATACATAACCCATCAAAGCATATGCATATCTTGTAAGCTTTATTGTAGTATACTGTAAATAACCAGAGCTTTTGTTTATACTTTTACTATGTCAAGTACAAATGACAAGTGTGACCCAGCATGTCAGACATGAATGAATTACATAACACTGTATACTGGAGGAGATGTTTAAGTTTATTAAGACTCATATATTCAAGCTATTTTACTACTTAGGACTAGACTGTGGAAAAAAATTAAAAATCCCCATCTCTTCTTGTATATTTGTTGTTCTCCGTGTGAGGGACTACAGTTGTTATATTGGTTTACACTGTCATTAAGAAAGGGTTGAAAAAGTTAGCAGAGTCCATCTTTGTTAATTTGGCTGTCAAATAATAGGCTGTAGTAGTATCAACTGGACCTAAAGCACGCCCCACATAATGACAATAACATGAATAAAGATGAAAAGAAAGCACTGCTGTCCTAAAACATCAACAGTGATGGAGTTGGGTGTGCATTTACAATTATTAAATACATTATATTATTATACAAGAAACACAATAGATGCAGACTAACATCAAGTATTTAATGTCACATCAATGCATGTTTAAAAAAGAAAGATTCATAAAAAGTAACAAATGGTAAGATAACTACATTAATATGCAAATATACAGTATGTGGGATTTGCTTATATTTTTGAAGGGTTTCAGAAAGTTATGCTAAAACGGTTTTATTTATTAAAACCTCAGCTTTGAATAAAATACCAAGTCACACTGCAATGTCATTATACACAACATAGCTGTACTATATTTTATAGAGCACATTTACCACATTAGATAATGTAAAACATCCTGTTAGGTATATATTTGGAACATTTGGACATTCTGATGCAGTTAGTAGGGAATAAATTCTAGCAACCATTTGCATTTAGACAGTTTGTCGTAATGTCCAGTGTGACATATGGAGGTATGATCTGACAGCAGGTTTAAATGTTTGACAAGAAATGTTGGGTAACCTTTTTGCGTTTTTTTTTGTTGACATAAGTCCAGAGGGTGTGCGATCATTGGAGGAGAAGTAAGAGACTTCATGTTCTTAAAACTGCTGTGAGATGGACTGTGAGTTCATCTGTCATGTTCTTCCAAGGCAGAAATGGCATGATGTGTGCATCTAAAGTGACAGTAGGCTGAAGAAAACAGATCTCCTTTCCTCTGCTGTGTTTGGTTCAGTCAACATTTGCAAATTTTACACCTTTATGCTAAAACATCTAACTAACTGATTGGAATGAATGATTGGTAATGTTGAATTTGTATGAACTGGTTACTTCATGTATTTATAAAGGCTCTTGTACTTGTACCTGTGAATTTTCACTATAGACTGAAATGCATCATCTGAGCTGCAGTGTTTGTTATACTCAGATGATACTGTTCTGTAACAGTATTTCTTTGTTACTGCTACCTATGAAGTCAAATGTATGATTCTACAGTTATTCCGATGCATCAATTAAAATTGGAAACAGGATTTCCAGGTAAGGGAACACATGGTGTTCCTCATTACGGTAATAAAATGTTGTACTTCTGTTTTATTTTTTCTGCTTTGCTTCACCTAATTTATATAAAACCGTTGTTAGTGTCTGTGTCCAGGCAATGTGAAAAGGACATAGTGCTACTGGATGTTCTGTTATCCCTCTATATATCCCCTTAGTGCCTCTTAAGCATCAACTTCACAGGGGAAACAGCTTGAGCAGGAAAGCCTTCACTTCCCTTTCCCTGGCCACTTCTTCCAGCTCATTTAGCTGGACCCTGACACATTCCCAAGCAAGCAGAGAAACATTTAAAAAAAAAAATTTTTTTCACTTTTTGAAGTCTCCTCTGCGATTTAGAGCATATTTTTTATTTCATAGTCTTTCAAGCATGTTCTTGGTCTTCCATGAGGTTTCCTCCTGAGTGGATGTACCTGAAACAACTCACCATGGAAGTGTCCAGGGGGCATCCTAACCAGATGCACAAGCCACCTCATCTGTCTCCTCTTGACACAGAACAGTGGTTTTTGTGTGAGCCCACCCTGGATTACCAAACTCCTTTTTCAATGTATCTGCAAGCCTGCAGAGGACACATATTTTAGCCTCTTGTATTTGTGATCTGGTAAATTAGGAAATCAAATCAATTTTTCAATTCTTAAACAACCTCGATAACCACATACTAACAAAAAAAGCCCTGAGAAGGAATACTTCTCATTAAATATTGACTGAATAGTGATTATATAAAAGAATAATTTGACACAAATTTTCAAAACCCCTTGGAGTATGGACATTCTGTAGACAGAGTATAAAGTACCTGACCTGAGAGTTCGCACAAGTTGACACCAAATAGAGAAAAAAAACAAAAAAAACTGTAATCTTAACACTATAACTCTCTGTCAACTATGGACATTGATACTGATCCATTCCAAAATAAAAGGTCCATCATGAGTCATATTCATACATATAGTTACAAGTTACAATATATTTTATTACATTATGAAAATTATTTTAAAGTTCTAAAAGGGTCAAATTAAACTTTTATACATGTTATGCTCAGCCCAGTCAAACTTTGAAAAATACTAATAGAAGAAATTACTTCCTCCAAATTCCGTATACATATATATAATATATATATATATATTGTATATTACCATAACAGAGAATTGTGCTTTGCTCCGAGTGCATCCGTCACTGAGCCTGAGAGACATTGCAGCTCAGATGGTGTGTAGAGCACTGATGAGCCTGAATCACTATCTCTGTAGGTTTTGCCAGTTTAAAAACACTAACATGTTGCACACAGGGGATGATAATCTTCTCACACAGTGTGAGGGGCCATTGTCACAATGTAATCAGACTACAGTGTGTGTCTTGTATGATGCTCTGTGTGGATTGTGTTGCTATTTTGAGAAAAGCCCAATCAGACTAACCACCAGCTCCTAAAACCAGCTGAGCGCTATTTTTTTCTCTGTTTGGATCCAATGATTGCTTTTTTACAGGTAGTGAAAGGTCTGGATCACACGTATAATGGTGATTTTTTTTCATCTCTATTTTCACCTTTTTTTTTTCCTTCCATCAACTTACCCAGAATAAAATGAAACTCCCCCCAGTAGAATAACGGGAGGCTACAATTTACCTTTTGAAATCTTCAATCACAGTAGTGACTGAGAGACAACGGGCATGCTGGCAGACTGAGAAAATCCTTGCATTCACTCTTAGTGGCTTGAAGCGATTCACACTGTATTCTTAGTTCTCCTAGTATGAAACAAAGGGCTTGTGAAATCCCGCAAAGTGAACATAAACATGCTTAAAACGAACGGATGACACAACTTGAGTTGTCTTAAGTTAAAAAAGTCCAAAAGTTTTTTTTGCATTGTTGCATTTCTTCAGTAACTTTATTGACTTAGTTTTTCACCTTCCTGATTTGGATTTCTCAAAGTTAAGATGCAACCTTAACATGTAAAATCTGTCAAAGAAAAACATACAGATATTAAGATAAACCAGACTTGATAATTCCCACCTTTATATTTTTATTTCTGATATCATCATCAAAATTTTTACAAAACATTTTCTGACAATAATATACTCAAAGTAGAGCCATATTTTTGCGCTTGGACTAGGTCTCCACAAAAAAAAAAGAAAAAAAAATGCTTCAGGTCTGAATACAGTAAAAAGAACAAAAAATAAAATAAGGAATCTAAAATAAGAAAAAAAAACATAACAACAACAAAACAACTACCAATGAAAACAATGCAGCCTATTATTTACATCCTACAGGAAGCAATGCTCTCTGTAGGAAATGGATGAAAAGCAGACAGTGGGAATCCCGTGGTGTGTGCAGACAGCATTTAAGAAGCAGCAAAGTCAAAGAGAAAAAAAAGCCACTGAGCCTGCAAAAAGTATAAAAACTTAAGTCTGACATTGCTTTCTTTCAGGCTTCCTGGCTTGGTAAACACTGGACAAGAATTCAACCCGTTTAATAAAAACCTCTCTCTTTTTGCGCTTACATTAAATCCAATTAGGGCTGTAAACGGGTTTTGTCAGACAAATGAAAAAGTGTGTTTCCCAGACAGAGGTTAATGATCACCGCTTTATTCCGTGTGCCACCTCTGACATGAGCAATGGCAGAAAAACAGAGTCAGGACAATGCGGGTCGAAGGTTAAAGACTTCCTGCTAATGTGTAACAGCGTGGAACAATAACAATCAATGGGGAACAGGCTGGCCTGAACATCAGTAATGGTGACGTTAGTTTAGAGGAGGTAGAGGAGTAGGTGCGATATTGTTGATGCACCCACACGCACGCATACACAGTCAGGCCATCTGGGTACATGCAGGGTAGCATAGTCAGAAGCAATAACTCTTGTCTCTCTTTAGCATTATAAAGTTATTAATTCTTACCATTTTTCAGTCTGTACACACATTAATGTCACACAAAAAAAAAACAAAAAAACAAACCAAAACCAAGAAGTGGCAGATTAGCTTCTTTTTTTAATTTTTTTTTTTTTTTTATTTACTGCTCAGTCCTCCTCTCTACATGTTTACATGCTGACTCTGAAGAGCCCTATACTGTGTGCAGTATGGGCATAACCCATTGCTGCCTGCTGGTAAGACACAGATGTATGGCAGGGGAGGAAAAGCTGCAAATCCATGTCTGGCTTGGAATTAATTTTTTCAAATCTATTTATCAGGTAATGGATTAGAGCCCACTGAACCGTCGCAGATGGCCTTGGGTGAACTGAAATAGATGGGTGTGTCAAAACCTGCAGTACTTTATTATCATTTATCAAAGTACTGTATATGTACCGCTTGTGTGTCCCGTGTCTGCATGTTTTGATGTGTGATTGCGTTCATAGTGAAAGATTGACAAGTTCAATTGAAGTCTTGGGTAAAAGGGTAAATTTACATTAAGCAGCTTTTGTATGTGAACATGCATAGTACATACAATTCTGATGATGCAAGTATGCTTTTTGTGTCCGATTTGTGCCACATGTGACTCAATATAACACTTGCATGTGTGACTTGAATGTGCCAAAACCTGGCTTAAGCTATTTTTGTCCTTTCTTACAGTGAAAATAAAGCTGCATGGGCCATTCAGAAAGATCACAAAGCTGCATCAGAAAGAAGCGCCCTCCTGCTAACCCATTTGTCACTCGACATCCTTCCTATTATACGCCATCTCCGTCACTCCATCTTTTCATCTCTTATGCTATCACTCTTCCCTTGGCGATGTGCATTTAGAGTTTCCTCTCTGCATGAACACCAAACTATGACAGTTTTTACAGCTATTCTTCAGACCTTTATTTACCCCACCCAAAGAAAAAAAAAAGAGGGGAGAAATAAAAAAAAAAGAAAAATTCCCGAGGGGACTTGAGCCTGAACTCAAAGGGAATACATGGTTGGGAAGCCTGAGATGTACAAAACTGTAAACAAACAGCAGAGGAGAAAATGAAGCCTGTTGGCATTGTGGGGCTAACGCAGACGGTCCTGGAGTTCAGCTCAAACATGCACCATTAGCATGCAGCGCTTGTGCTTCCAGTTCCCTGATGGCAAAATAAATGGACAAAAGACTAAATAATTACTGGCAGCGGGATTTAAACATTCCGCTGAACATATCTGATTTTATCAGGGAGGTAGTCATCATGAATCGAATGTTGATTAGTGACTGATTTAATTGTAGACATAAGAAGATTTTATTAGCATTTTTTAATTACACATGTAGGGAAAAGTAGCTTTGATCTGGATGTTCAGATAGAATTAAACCATTATCATTGCTCTGAAACCTGAAGTAATTACGACATACATACTTACGTAGGGTAGTAGGGCTTTAGAAGGGAGACTCTGCAATGAGACTACACAACAAAGATCTGGTTTTCTGTTTCACAGCTGGAATTGCCAGGGAAATTTTGCTTTAGGGGAGCTGAGAGTGGGAATGCAAAAGCAAGCAACTCGCTTTCAAACCCGTGACGTCATTCATGGCACGTGCTGCTGCTGGTATTAGGGCAAACCAGACAAGAGGTATGGTATCTCCCTTACTTTTTGTCTCCAGCTAAATTCTTGTCCCCAACTGGCCAAAGTTTCCGAAAATATGAGCATGCGGACAGAAATAGAACATCATTAAACAGGTTCACCTGAGTAACCAGTGGCAGACATGAAATTCAGGCCAAGGAGTTATCAGGGGTGCAAGGCAAGACAATACATGGAAAGAATTAAGAGAGCTCCCATTATAAAGACATTGGCACAGCTGCTATTACAAAGTAAACTCCACCAGCACTATTAAGCAACCATACTGAGCGAATCAACTGCTTTATTATGCAATGTCCTGTACAGGAAGGGGTCTGTACCCTTCTTAGTGGTGATACAATAAAAACTTGTTGTTTTGGGTCTGATTTTTGGTAAAACATTTAACAAAATAATGGCACATGGAAAAAAAAAAGTTAAACTCCTACTGTAAAGAATAGCACACTTCTTCTCCCCGAGTCAACCTTTAATTGGCAGACAGTGTTAAAATTCTCAAACAAGAGGTTTGAACAGGGATGCAGCTAACAACACATCATGCGACCACCTGCAACATGAGCTCTCAAACAAGTCTGAAGACAAGAACAGAAAATGAGGTTTGGCGCTCTGAGAACATCACAACAACAAGGCTCATAAAACTCTCCCTCTTCACGTGATTAGGTCAAATGATAAAACGTGAGAAATAATCTCAGTAGTATCATTTGTTTATGATGGTACAGTCATGAAGGGAGCATATAGAAAAATAATCATCATCGAAACAACAATAGCATTACAATAGGAACCTCCTCGAAGAGTCATCTTGGTAATATATTCCCACTGGAAAGCGAATAAGGCTCCTCTTCTGTCCACAGTTTGTGTTTCAGAAGAAGTGAAGTTCATACTTTTGTTTTTCCTCTTTAAAGACTTATTATTTACACGATAAATAAGTTCTATTTACTTTTGTCCTTTGATTAGTCTTATAGAATTTCTTGACATCATCTTTGAACACTTCAAAAATGGTCTCTTTCACTTTAAACCAAAAGGAGAAAAGAAACAAAAACTAAAAAAAAATAATCCCTATTTTCTTCTGCCCTCATGAAGATGCATCCACTTTTTGACTGCTTGGATCAGTCAATGGTTCCATGGGAGGGCCGAGCATTGCTTCTACAACTCCCTGGAGAGCGACCACCGACATGTAGACAACCGCCTTGGTACACTGCTCAGATTAAACAGATGATGTTCGACAGACCATGCCCATCATACGTGAAGTCCTCAACAGCTCCATAAGACATTGAGCAGCAGTATTTGACACGGTGGCCAAGGGGTCACTGAGTGCATAAAAGTCCATTGCTGCAGGCACGCTTTCAGGAAACATAAAAAAGAAAGAAAGAAAATAAATGAGCATGTCTGGCAATATTCCCAGTACAGTCCACAAGATCATTCCCAGGTCAGAAAGAAGTCAACGTACTCGTCCAACATTCCCCCGCCAGGTATTGTTGTTTTTTGTGATGGGGAGGAGATGAGAGCACAAGTGTTGAGCTTTGCTGGCCCTGTTAGATGGTCCTCTTCAAATAGTCCAGTGTGATGAAAGTCAAACATTGATTTGACAATGTTTCGTATAACTGTTTGGGGCAGTGAGAGTGGTCTGACTTTCTGTAAAAGTGGACCTTTTTCAGTACTATGTACAAGACTTTCGCTCAGATGTACTTATTTGCACCCCACCCCTGTGATCGCCTGTTTAAAGAATGGCCAGTCATTCAGCTGGGACGTATTCCTATGCAGTCACTTTTTTTATCTCCTGTTTTTTTTTATTGTTTTTTTGTTTTTTGTTTGTTTTGTTTTTTTCTTTCTACTGTGTAAAGGGCACTGTTATGTTTCTATGGAATAAACAGCTTTGGCTGTTGTTCATGGCATCACTAGTATATGGGGAAAAATGGATTAATTCTTCAGAAGTTAGTAGAACCAACTGATTAAATAATAATGCTGAATATCTCTTTTAAATTCCAGTTCAGCTACTATAACCTGAATGTTGTGTTTAAGTTTGTCTAAAATTGATCCCAGTTCATTTGAAAACAGTAAAGGTGTTGTTGGTGGTAACAGTAAGCTAGCAAAAGCTTGTTAAATAGCACAACTGATACTTTATGTATGTGCATTAAAGAAAGTTATTAGTAAACTCTTTGGTTTGACATACACATAAATGTTACTTTGAAATAAAACATCAAGAAAACAAACAAACAAACCAACAAAATAAGATCTGTTAGCATTTGTGACTTAATGATAATCAGTAGGTGCCCCTCTGTTCTAATTTTTCTGATTGAGATGTAGTGATTATTGCACTTTCCCTCTCATTTTGACACACTTTGCTGCTGTTGCTTTTTAACAGGTATACCATTATGTTGACATTGAAAATGGCAAAGATCATAGTTGGGAAGAAGGTAATTCTTTGTCATATGCTGATTTACCTCCTATGAGTGAGTTGTAAGGAGTCTTCTATTGTGTGTTTTGGGAAAGAAAATGAAAAGCAGTGATGTCTCATCATGCTGTGTTATGATGAGAAGGTGTGTTGAAAATGCCAAATTCTTTTCGGCATCATCTGAAAATGTTGTCATTTAGTTAATGTACTCCTGTTCTTAAACACAATGCCCCACTATATAACCACCTCACCTGCCCCTTCATTTGAAAGTCATCATAAGTCAGAGGCCCTTGACCCATTTCCAAAGACCAATTTCACTAGCGTCCAAATTTGAGTGTGCCGGTGCGCTCAGCAGGAGGAAAGGGGCCACTGGGACCTTCAGTTTGTGGTCTGAGGGGTGGTGGAGGGGAGCGAGGTCCTGGCACAGGGGGACTTATGCTGGCAGCAGATGGCACTGCAGGTAGGGCCACTGTCTGTATGGTTCCCCTATCACATGGCGCTAGGTCTTCAAGTCCCTCCAGACCCTGAGGTGGTCCCTCATAGCCCATATTGAGCCTCAGGGGTTGGTGGGCCTGGCAGTAGTCTACAATAGGTTGCTCATAACGGTAGAAGGTCAGTGCACCCATCTGGTGGGGGACCTGTTTGAAAAAAGAGAAAAGAGGAGGGTACAGAAAGGGTTTTGTGGGGGGAGAAGTAAGAGGGGATGAAAGAAAAAAAAGGAAGATAATTTATTAGATATAATGTTTTCCAACAGCATATCACAAAAGTCTTATAAATATATTTTTGATTCAGTTTGTTTAAACAGCAAAACGATAGGAGTCACCGGGTGTATGCCTGCACAAACTTGCTTTTGAGTTTTGATAGTGGGGGACGGCATAGCGGATATGAGTCAAAAGAAGTCGTTTTTTTTTTTTGCTGGAAGTAAACCTTAAAGAAAATTGCAGGGGATATTCACAGAAAGAGAAATAGCAAGATATCCCCTTTATATATATATTTTTCTTATTTGACCCAATAAATTAAATTAAATCTTAAACTGGTTATTTACAGATTAGTCCACGTCGATACAGACTCTACTTTAAATTTGTTTGCATAGTGAGTTAAATCATTGTATTATTAACCAGCTTTAAACAGTTTATATACCTCCTTCCAATTGCTGATGAAACCTCTTTCACAACAAGAAAAGGTCACAAAGGTTTGTTATATTTTCCCATACAAATTTTATACCTCCAACCTTCTCCATGTGCTTAAAAAGTGGGATTAAAGAGCTATGTCAGTGTGTTCTGTGCTGAGGAACAATTCTTATGCCACGCTGTACAAGGCATGATGTCAAGCTGGAAAAAGTCATTTTTAAGAGCAGTTTCTCAAAAATATTCCTTGTTCTCACTCATAAAAAACAAAACAAATCACAGCAAGATAACCCCATGACTAACAAACATCAGTAGTATGATTTAGTCAGTTTTACTGGGCAGCTGTAGCTCAGGTGGAAGAGCAGTTGTCTTTCAACTGGAAGGTTGGGTGTTCAATTCAGGCTTCCCCTGACTACATGCTGAAGTGTCCTTGGGCAAGATACTGAACCCCAACCAACCCCCTGATGTGCCTATCAGGGTGTGTGTGTGTGTGTGTATGGGTGAATGTGACTGTATAGTGTAAAGCGCTTTGAGTGGTCGATAAGACTGGAAAAGTGCTATATAAGTATGAGTCCATTTACCATTTATATGTACATGTAGTATATACTGTATAATATTAATACTTTATTCTAGGCAAAGGCATTTTTGTTTTGTTCTTCAAATTTAAAATAATGAATAAATAACATAATAAAAAATTACAAAAAAATTATACATGTTGTTATGCATTGTTCTTTCGAAAGCTCACTTTACCCCATCAGTGAATATCCTCATATGGCGACCACCTGAGCCTCACTTGTCCAAACACCATCAGTACAAAGACCATCTAAAATACTCTTTGTGCTGTCTAGTATCTACAGGAAATTATACTTTTTTAGTTAGAGAATACAACTTCCTGCACATTACTTGTGTTCACATGTAAGTAAATAAGTGTATACCAATTACACACAAAGCATGCTGCAGTTGACAAAACCACAGATGCTTCTGTGCTCATCCTTTGGTACAAGAGCTGGGGCAAATAATCCTTATCTCCCTCCAGTGCCATGCCACTTGTGTCACAGCCAGGAGCCCCTCATCACATCTGGCCATGTGTCTGGTCTTCTGTTCCCCCTATAGACCTTAAAAAAGTGCAAAACAAGCAGATGAGACTCTGCCGACACTGTCTCCCTAACTTTGAATCACGTCTTATTTGCCAAAGAGGAGATTTCTAACAGGCCGTGAAAACAGCACAGTAAGAAGGCAGCTGACCTGGATTAAACACTGCAGGCTGGCAGAGAGGCAGATCATCTGCTCTGCACACACAGGCCACAGGAACAACTGCAGGAGCAACAGATGTGACACCGACACAGAACACATAAATAATACAACCCCTAAATCTTAAGGAGGTGTTGAAAGCCAACTGTCACAATACATATTAACTTACACCATAAATTAAAAAACACCATCTTAATGTCTGCAAGACGATCCTTACTGTTCAAATGGAAGAAATATGGAAATAGAAAACTGAAAGTCCTTCTAAGTAAACTCCAAATGATTCCAAAAAGGTGGATCTAAAACCAAATGAGGTTTCCTAAATGCATGCAGCTGTTTCTTTTCATTTTTTATTAAATCTACTATCTAAAGTCATTCAAATAGGAGCAATTTGATTTGAGATATCCAGGAGAACTTAGGCCATGGTTTTGTAAAAGCCTATTTACTGTCAACATAATACTGATATATGCATTTATATGCATTTGAAAGGTGGAATAGTGTGTGTGTGTGTGTGTATGCTATGAAGCTGAGATTTCAAAGTCAAATAGGAAGAGTCTGAGCTAACACAACTTGGCAGTTCAGAAATGACTCTGAACCAAGGGTCTGAGATGAAGCCACTCTAAAGGAATTAATACAGTAAAATAATAAAGAAAACAACATAATATTTCTGGCCTCAGGTTTTACTGTAACACATTATCACATTTCAGTGTATCTGGCTGCTCTACAAAAACAAACGCGTGTGGTGATGCTGTGCCCAGTTAGTGCGAAAATCTTCACAAAACATTTTCCATTCCTAGAATTCAGCCTTTAGTTTAACTACATCCATGTATACCTCCAGAACCACCACCCTACCTACTTTCTCTACCTCGTCCCTCCTCAAATGGACTCCATTAAGCGAGGCTGACTCATTACATTATGGGCACTCAGTGGATTACTTCCCTCATTCTGCTTTCAGTTTAAACCCCCTCACCAGCCCTTGTTGCAGCCACTGCCACACTGCCACCTTCACTTCTCCTGTCACACACACCTCAGTGCACCTCAGCTCTGATTCCCATTCCACAGCCACATCCAATGAATTAATGAACCGATATTATCTCCAAACCATTTTAGTGGTTTCTATTAAATTGTCTGGGTGAAATTCTGGGTGTTATGGGGGTTAATATGTGTGTGTGTGTGTGTGTATCTGTAGGGAGATGACTGCTTTGTGAATATTTAACCGGTAATAAGGCTTGAAAAAAAATTAAGAAAAATGAAAAGATATATGAACATGTTTTTACTTATAGTCCACATTGTTTGTGATAGTGGGATAATTATTAGATATTGTCAAAACATTGTAAAATAAGGTGCAAGGCCGGTCTTTCTGGACAAATCTGCTGACCCAAAAAGCTTCTTACATCAGCTTCTGTGAACAAAGGGGTGTTATTTCACCATCCAAAGTTGCAAGGTGTAGCTGGCTCATTAGGAAAGCTTTCATCCTTTTGCCTCTCAGCAAATGGACATTAGCAATTCCTCACTCCCAGTAGTCTAATGACAACCAAATATGCAAATGGAGAACATCTGGTGGAGCTAACAAACATACACAGCAGTTAATTTTCCAAGTGTTCCTGAGATGAGTAGTTTCAATAAAAATGAACAGTGCTAATTCTTATCTAACATTTTTTTTCCCCCACAAATAGATGTCTCTCGAGTTTTGTCATTTCTATTATTTCTCACCCATGCTCTTATGACCCCCGAGCCACTGCTGGCACCTTGGCATTTTCTTTTTTTTTTTTTGCTAGTTTTCTTACCGCCTACTTTATTGCAACTGAAGGCTTGACAAAACTTTGGAAAATCTTTCTTCAGAGAAAAGGGAAACTACTTGATAATGTTTAGAACTTGCATGGTTTAAGAGCAGATAAAGAAGCTTTCGAGCTCTGTAAATTCAGATCTTTCAAGCACAAATCTAATTTATCAGCTTTTAATGCCTTCTTATTATATTCCCGCTCTTAAAAAAGCCCACACAAAATGTTTTTTTCTAACTTTGAAACATCTAAACTACCATATTTATAAATTAGATAACTGTGTTGGATGTTGTAATAGTCTGCTTTTCCAGACTCTTATAGCTGTTTTTTTCAAGACAGCTTGAGTCTCATGGAGTTCATTTAAAGATAATCATAAGAGAGTTAATCTTCCAAGTCTGCAACTATCAGTTTGATGCTAAAAGTCAACAAAACAATTAGTGTGCCAAAGTAAAAGCACTTTTCCCAGCAGTATCTTTGAAGGCTCCTCTGCACAGTTCTGCAAAATAAGCTTTTACTTAGCAGCCTTTTTGCAGCATCTCATATATGTATCCTCAAATTAATATAAAAGTTAATATTTTCTGAGTTCTCTATGTGGGTATATTATTTCTTTAAGTCCGCAGTGTGTGCTGTTTGTTCTCACTCCAACAATGTCACATACACTTTTTGTCCCATTCACCCATCTATTATCTACCCACCAGACATTGAGCAAGAGACGGGGTACACCCTGGACAGGTCGCCAGTCCATCACAGGACCACTTTTCATCCCTTTGCATCCCACATTAATCCAGAATAAACCTAAACATAATTTTTCAGCATGACGTGGTATATATAATAAAACAGTACATTTTAAAGCAAACCATCAAAAGTTTTCCTCCCAAACTTGACCAACTCTGATTCCTAAATTAACAGTGACCAAACAATGAGTGAAATGGAACACAAAAACTAGTTGAAAACACAGCTGTAAAAGTAAAATATTTGAATGAGAAGAAATAATTAATACAATCTGGAGCCCTTGATTTAATTTATCCCTAATATTATTTTAAGGACCTTCACATCTGCTCATAGGCGAGCACTCCAGAGTAATGTTAGGCCATTGCCAAAGGACACATTATGACTTTCCTAAAGATGCCAAGTGGCCTTGACAGTTTTTAAAGCATGAAAGGGAGCTGGGGCTGCACAGATATCAGAAGTCACAGCTCAGGTACCTGCTGTGTGGATTTTCTTGCAGTCAACTGGTCAACTCCCATAGACCAAAGAAATGCAAGTTAGCTAAACTGGTGACAGTAATTGATTGTAGGTATAATTGTGGTCATGCTCAGTTGTCTGTGTACATGAACTCCTCCTGTGATGGCCTGGTAACCTGTCCAGGGAGTTTCCTGCCTCTCTCTCTCACTCCTAAGGCAGTTGGCATAGGTTCAAGACATACCCATGACCCTCCCTCCACCCTACCCCCCTGACCATGAACAGGATAAACAACATAGAAAGATGGATGGATGAATTCCAGGTGGCAGAAAAAACAGATGGGCATTAAGAGGCAAAACGATTTGCGAAGCCTGTATGAATTATGAATTGGAGTTTAAAACAGAGTGAGGTGTTTTTCCCTCTGAGAGGATGGCATTTAAGAAGGATGAGAAGCTTTGGTGCTCAAACCATGTTTGTTCCCTTTTTCCCATTTCTGGTTGTATTTGGGTTACATTATGGATAGCTGGCATTCCACAGAAAGTTCACTGACAAATAAGGTCAAATGTGACATTGATCAAAACCGCTAAAAACTGACTTTGAATTGCAGAAATGAAGGGAATGGGAATCGCAGCAGAAAGAACCAGTTGCAGGATTTCTTTGTTTTTTATTTAGTTATTACCTTATTTAACAAGGAAAGTTCAATTCAGATTAAAAACCTCTTTTTTTCAAGAAACATCTGGCCAAGAGGTGGCTAAAAAAAAAGGTTGCAAATCAAATGTGAGGAACTCATGTTGGTGGAGATGAACCCCTCATTTGCTACAGTTACATGTTCTGTTTATTTTTTCAACAGTCTGGAATTATTATTTGGGAATAAATCATTTAGAATTAAAGTATTCTCCTTCAAATTAACATGGAGATGGTAACTCTAAATGAAGGTTATAATTAATTTAATTAATAGTTAAATAATTCTGCTTTAGACCAGTGGATTGGGAAGATATTGGACCGAGGGTGGATGTGATGCATTTATGTGGAAATAAGTGAACTCTACTTTCTGCTTCGTTTTTGTTTTGGGTACAAAATTGTAGAGCACATAAAAAGAACCTTTTTCGTTACGACTATGAAAGTACCAACTCAACACGAGCATACTTCACTTTTTTCAGCAGCTGAGGAGGAGAAAGAATTAAGAGTACAGAAAATGTGGGGACATATGACAGATTAACTTAGAGCAGGATGAAGGTTTAAATGATAGAAGTATTAATCGGTTTGAAAATAAAATAAAATAAACCAGCCACTTACGTCAGATTTCAGTTTAAGTTATTTTTTGTCATTTTCATTCAGAATTGTTTACATGATCATTTTACTTATATTTAAAGTTGATTTAACTTTTATTTTATTTAAAGAGGAATTAAAAGTCACATGGAAATGTGTATCGTATTCTGCAGCTCCTGCCTGTCAGACAGTATTAGCTTATAGGAGACAAAAAAAGAAAAACTCATTCCATTCATCCTGCTGCATCACTGGAAGGATTTTTGCTTCCATGGCTCTCTGCCACCATTAAACTGCATGTGTTTCAGCTGACAATGACTGGCACCCTGCCTCCTGGTGGATCTTTATCTCAGTATGCCTGAGTCCTCTATAAGGTTACCGAAAATTTCCAAACTTTGGTCAATCTGCTTAAGAAGATTAAAGCATTCTTTCCAGTTGCTCATTTTTTTTATGTCTTTTGCAAGTTTTTGAAGCTACTCACAATAAAACTTGACTGTTATTTGAAAATACATTGTGAGCATAAACCTAAAATATTTCCCACAATATATACATGTATAACATTTTAAGTGTGTTTCCCATAGTGAGACTTTTTTAAAAAACAAAAACATGTCTGCAGAAGCTGTGTTCATCCCTGCATCAGCTTTAATTCGTTGGAATCATCAGTGACTCTTAAGAACCCCCAAATCCCATAACTTCATTTTTACAGCTTTTCAGTGCCCTTTAGAAGTTTTGTTTCTTTTTTGCATTCATGCTTTTATGAGCAGCTAAGGAGGCAGCAACAGTGCCACAGGCAGACAATGCTAATGCCTCCCTGGGCTATAGGAGCATTATGGTTCAAAAGTCTGCCGCTTTTTCTGCCAAACACTTTGATCCTCTCAAGTCACTGTATTGTGGCACGCAGAAGCATAACAAAGTAAAGAGGAGTTGCAAAGGACATCCACTAAAAAGCAGCTTTTCTTGTATTCTTATTACGTTTTAATCTTTTTATTTCTGGAAATCTTTGAGGTAAGTTGGGAATTGTTAAATAATTAGTCTTTTTGACTGGGAAAACCTTTCATTTTTTATGTTACTGGGCTACCCACTGTATTTCACAAAGTATGACCATTAGAGTATTAGTTCTCTATAAATAAATCTGTAATATTATTATCATTTGTCATTAATCTTTTCATAAAGAGGCAGAAAAATGTATTTTGGGGACTCCGAGAAACAAAACACGGCCGAGTAA
>JBAMIG010000020.1:16716953-16728516 GCA_037177335.1 Kiunga ballochi
TTATATGCTCCCCTCCCAGTATGGGGTAATAATAATAATAATAATAATAATAATAATAATAATAATAATAATAATAAATAAATAAAAAGTGTCACTCATGTTTTCCTGTAAGCAATGACAAACCACACATTTTCTCCTTTCAAAGCCAGACCTCCCAAGTTACATTCACTAACTACTGCTTTCTTTTTCCACCTTGTGGAAGGATAATGTTCAATTAGCATGCCTCTAATCTGTGCAGTTACAAATTATGGGCTGCCAGTGGAGGGGTCCCAGTAGACCCTCGCCGACCAGTGTGGATGATGACATTTACATTACAGAAACTATGAACTGATCCTTGTTGTGGAAATGAAACAATAATTCCCAATGATATCCATGATGGTCATTCCAGCTTAATATTTGCCTGTTGATACCAACCAAACGAGTAAGTAAAGGAATAGTTTAAATTAAAATAAAACAAACATATAACCCATTAAAGAGAAGATTTCATTACATCTGTGTGGTGTAATAGCATAATCCCATCACAGGAACTGAGTGCAGCTAAACCCATCTGAGGGATTTTATTTTATGTTATCTATATACATGCAAATGATCAAAGTCAAGGCACGCTGATTTTATTTCATGGTCTAACAAACAATCCTCAATTGCCTTCAGCTCCATTTATACAATAAATCTCCTGCATGGATTCAAAAGTGTCCAAATGCATATTAAGAAGGCAGAGTGTCAGGCTGTGTCAAAGGAGAACAATTTGTAGATTCATTTCTACTGTCCCATTGTAAATCTAAGGTTTACAAATATCTTAGTTGGTGACGTCCTGCATTATGTTTCGCTTGCAGTCATGGTGGTGCAGGCGGTGTGTCTGAGTAATGAGCATGACCCAACATAAATGCTGTGTGGCAAACTTGGCTCTGCACTGGGAGCGTTAGTCGCACTTTAATCAGGGATATTGGGGAGGACTGTGCCTAGGAAGGCAGGCTGAGGCTTTTAAAGACCTAACTAATAAGACATGTCAAAGAGAGCTGGAAAGAATCCAAAACTGATATGCAAACTTCTTTATCGGCCTCCTATCCGACCCCACGGACATTTGGACACAGATGGCCTTTTAAGAAAGTGAGATATGTATATGCAAAAAACAATATAACTCAAAATAACATGTTGCATGGCTGCTCATTAATTCCTTTTTGTATTTAGTTTTTACATTAAGTTGCGTTCATTATGAAGTTCACAAAACGTCAAACACAAAAAAAAATCATTCTTAAATCAACCCTTTTCTCTTTTCACAATAAAATTGTTAAAAACTTTTTTGTTTTAATTATTGCTTGGTAAAGTGTTTCAGGAGAATTATTTTATTTTTTTAATAATTGCATAAATTAAATGGCGTAACAAGTTTTAGCAAGCAGACATTGTTAAAAGGCTGTCATAGTGTGCTAATTTTTCCTAGTCTAGGTTTGGTCAGTGAATGCAACTCTGCTACAGACAAAACACAAACTCTAGTGAGAGTGTCTTTTATTTCTACTAGTTGTACGGCACTCACAGCTCACCTGTATGGACATAGCAATATAGTTGTATGAGGCTAAACAACGCAGAAAACTATTCCATACTACCAGAGCTGGTAGACTAAACTGACCTGTTGCTGGAGTTCAGTAAAGTTCCCGAACAAAGAAGATCCTTTGTTGTGTGTCTTCATACCCACACACATCCATGCTAATTATTGCACCGGAAAAAGGTAAAAACATGACAAAACCAATAGTTTTCATGTGTTTCAGTGGATGACAGTAACCAATAGAAACTTTGCTACATACATCCGTTCATCCAGTAATCCATCTATTCTCCAGCATTCATCTGAAGACGGGTTACGGGGGCAGCTGCCTTGGGAGGGAAGCCCAGGCTTTCCTCCCAGCCACATTCACCAGCTCAAGTATGTTGGTATATGCATCTATTATTAGAAAATTATAAAAACGTAGTTTCAAAGGAAAAGAAAAATCCACCTTTGCTGGTTTTAATAAACCTCAGCTAGGCAACAAAACAGCACATATAATGTTGCATTTTTATCCAACAGGTAAGGTGCAAAAAGGTAAAAGGTGCATTTTCCTGTGCTTCAGCATACAGGAGAGTATCAGTCTAACACATTAATTGACCACACTCTTCTGTATAACAAAAGTAAAAATTAGGTAGCAGCACATATGTTTATACCCACAGGCTTGCTGACACTAATGCCTGTAAGGAAATTAGGTAAACCTTTTTGAAGAGTGACAACCTCCTACAGAAAATTATTTATCCATGTTTTTACTTCTAAAGGCTGTTCTACAAAATCTTGACTCGACCTGACCTCAGATAAGCGGTAGAAAGGTAGAAAATGAATGGATGGATGGATGGATGTTAAGTTTTTATACACAGCTTATGCATTATGGCTTTCTCAAATATGTAATGTTGCAGTGTAATATGTTGTCTTTTTTTTGCTGTGATGGACCATCGACCCATTCAGGGTGTGGCCTGCCTCTTGCCCAGTGATTGTTGGGATAGGCTCCAGCAATGACCTTCTTTTAGCATAAGTAGTACGGAAAAAGGATGCATGGAGGATTTTTCTGGCATTTGGTTTGTTTTTGGAACTTATTTTCATATTTTGCCAGAATCAGCAAGGGGTGGTGAGTTGGTGGGGGTCTGTGTGCTAATTTTCTCTCCAAATGCAAGCATGTGAGGTTAATTGGTAACTATCCAAAGTTGTTGCAATCCTTACTTTCTCCATCTCCCCATTCGCATATAACAACAGTGTATTAAAATGATGTTTCACTTTAGTTTGAATAGTTTTCCACTTTAGCACTTCTCCTCTGCTCACCTAATAAATTGACCAAAATATAAATAAGTAAATAAAAATACAAATAAAAATATAGTAACACTCTGCAATTATTTGTAGAACTGCTGAAAGTAAATGAGTGCGAGTTAAAAGTGAAAAGTTGCACAAGCACATGAAAGTTGTTCAGATTCACAGCCTCTACTCTGAAATAAATGATAACAATAATTTATTTGGCAGTAATTATGATAGATTGTGGTTTGTGGAATTAATGAGGAGGCGTATGTTTTCATCTGAAAAGGTAATTAGCTACAGGGCTTAAGTAATCACAGGAAAATCCAGGTCATTACAGGCAATCCCTGAGGGGACAGTTTTGCATAGACTTGAGTCAGAGCATCTCCCCCAAGAGAAAACCTTTCTGCTGAAAAACTCTGTCTGACAGTTTCTTTGAGGCTATAACATATCTGTCTGAATTTTAACCAGGAACGGTGCAGAGAAAGCTGAAATATAGATGCCTGATAGTCTTGGAATATATGATAAATAAAGTCTTTGGATCATGTTGATAAGTGCACTCAAAGGCCACTTTAACCTCTCTTCATTTGCTTATATTATTTCCATAATTCCAAATTAATTCTGTAACTATATATATTTTTATATCAATTCATCTATGAAGTTTAATAATAATAATAATACTGATAATATTTTTAATAATAATAATAATAAAAGAATTACGGATTATATTGCTTCCATCAATCATTTGGCATAAAGTCTCATCTCCACACACATTTTAGCTTTTTTTTTTGTTCAACCACAGACAACAGCTAATCCTTTATGTTTTACCCCATTTTTAGATTGATGTATTTCTACTTAATTGTAAAAGTTATAATTATAGGAATTATATACAATAATACATTAGAGCTTCTGCTTGTTCCATATGTTGCAAAGCTGATAAGTGTTTTTATAACTTTTTTTTGTCATGGATGAATAAGAATTTATGGAGATCAGATGTAAAGCAATTATCCTTCACTAATTACCATAACTGTTTAAATGAAAGGAAGTAGACTCAACCTGACATTTACCTGTGATGGCAAACATAAATTTATAAAAACAAAATTTTCACAGCAATACCTTAATAAGTACAGAAACCAACACATTCTGTCTTTGCATGTTCACTTAGTTGTAATGCAAACTGAAAACAGAATACAACATGTTGCTGTGAGCTGAGACAAGTCAACACTGACTCTCAGGACTGGTTTTTGCCACAGTAATGCTTGTGTTTAGTAAGTGCTAATTAAAATTGCCTGAATCCCCAAATCCCAGATAAATATTTCATCAGGTGGCTCTTGTTGATTGCTATTGTAATGGAGCAAACATATTTAAATAGTGTTTAGTGAATTTGCAGCAGCACTCAAATCAGCACCTCCTTTCCTTTGTGATTCCCAAATTCACACCCCCTTTCCCCACCTCCTGTTGCCCCACATTTGTACAGGCACTGTCAACCAACAGAAACCCACATATGGTCCTGTCCCAGCTGCAGCCATGTACACACTCACGGTGAAAAACGGCACTTTACTGTCAGCACAATATCATGTATTCAGAGAGAACCGCTGGTAATTTATGATAAAAATGTATTTTTATATTGTCCTGCCAATTAAAACAAATATTTCCATGTGGAATATTATTGTAATTAAATAATCTCTAAACATTACACATAAGAAATGCCTGATTTTTAAATAGGAGAAGATACAATTAGACATTAATATAGTTTCAAATAGTTTGTGTAAAAATAATAAGTGCAGGTCTCCTTTGTCTTCCTACAAGTTACAGTGCAGGTTGATCTGTCTTTCCTGTCCTCTTCACCCCAGTCAACACAGATGACGTCCCTCCCAGAGCCGGGTTCTTTTAGAGGTTTCTCCTTCCTGTTAAAAAGAAGGTTTTTTTTCTACTGTCACCTCATGCATGCTAAGAATTGAAAACAGGATCAAAGACTTTTTTTTATGAATTTTCTCAAAACTTGTATGCAAGTGCTCTGAGATGATGTTGTTGTGAAGTGGCTTTATAGAAATAAAGTTGAATTGAATATTTAACTGTATTTTTTAATGATAATTTAAACAATACTCTGTAGTAGCAAACTGCTTCTATTCAATATATTATCTTTAATATTTACCATACAGTGGACTTTAAATACACACACACACACACATATATATATATATATATATATATATATATATATATTCTCATGACTGCCGGACCAGCTGCATCTCTAGCGGCAGCTAGTGGGATCGTAATAAGAAATAAATGAAATCTTCTATTGATTTAGGTTATAAACCATCTCTAGTTTGTTTTTGGAAAATGCTTAAAATGAGGCTGAGAAAAATCATACATAGAAAAATATATTGATGTATGACAAGTAACAAAATTACTCACATATTTCCATCAGGATCATCTAATTGATCACCATCTGTAACTGAGTTTTGATTTCCAGCCTAACCTCAGGATAATACACGGAAAACGTGTCTAAATGAAATAAAAAATATAGGCTATATAACTAATAAATCAATATATATTTTCATCCTGTTTGTTCCTTCTTACATGTTAATATTAGAATCAACCTCTTGTTAAACAAAACATGGTAGCATATACAAAAGTTAAAGCAGGGCCACTGCAGGATTTCTCTGCATTTCTTTTAACAGATGAGGTTACACAACAGGAACAGAGAGATCCAGGGGGAATCCAAACCTGACAAACTCTCTAGCAGCAAAATACCTCAGTCTAGCACACTATGACACGCAGTCTTTCCAAGCCTGCAGTAATACGTTTCCATGCACTGTCAGGCTTGCTGTCACTGCCACTCCTCTACCACTGACTTGTTCTTTTACATCATCTTGTCCCCCTCCCAGCTTTTTTCTTGTCTCTACCTTCCTTTGTTATCTTGTTCTCTTCCTTCAGCTAAAGCTGAAATGCAGCAAAGTCAGTGGAATGTGTTTAAAAACTTTAATAATGGCAGCCTTTGTGGTCATTATGTCATCCATCCATCCATTATCTATCGCTTTGTCCCTAACGGGGTCACAGGGGGGCTGGAGCCTATCCCAACAGTCAACAGGCGAGAGGCGGGGTACATCCTGGACGGGACGCCAGTCCATCGCAGGGCTAACACACAGAGACGAACAACCATGCACACTCACACTCACACCTATGGGCAATTTAGAGTCCCCAATCAGCCTATCCCCAAGGTGCATGTCTTTGGACTAACACGGGGAGAACATGCAAACTCCACACAGAAATGCTGCCGGTCAGAGCCCAGCTCATACGGGGAATTGAACCGGCAACCTTCTTGCTGTGAGGCCACAGTGCTAACCAACTGCGCCACCGTGCAGCCCTCATTATGTCATCCTCATGGTTAAAAGGAAATTGAATTGAAAGTGATAGAAGTTTGTAATACCTTTAAGTTGCTTCACAGGGCAAGGTTATTTTGTTTATTTTGTTAAAATATTCTCTAAAAGGGTTTTGTATCTGGTTGTTAGAAGTGAATGTGAAACCTTGAACACAATTATGAAGAAAGCAGCACAAACGTTTAATCTTGACAGCACTCTCCATGCTTTTTCTTGAGGTAAATTGTTGTCATGATTTAATTTTCTCAACTCAAAAGGAATTCAGGACAAACCTGACAAGCATATCCTCCAGTGACTAGCTGACTAATGAGCTGGCAGACTGCAGACACAACTGACATATTGCTGAGAAACATCAGATATAATAAAGACTCCAGTGAGCAAACCTTGTCATATTTTTTGTGCTTGGGAACAATAAATGGTTAAGGTGCAGCTTGTAGGTATTTTGTCAGATTTCATTCAGTCATATCATGTGTCTGTCCAAAGGTAGTGCTCTCAAGTGCACCGTGCTAATAGTGCAAGATAACCTTAGTAATCATCTGGTAGAACAATAAAGGTGTGGGACTCCTTTTTTTGTATTTATGTTCAGATTCACACACTCTACTGCCATTTATGTGTTTATCTATCTATATACTGTGTGCAAGTTCATCTGTGACTGCTTAAGACCCAAACTTTTTTCTTATTCTTTCCCCCATTCAAGCGTACATCTTAATGTTTTACAGATACACAAGTCTTCAGATGACAAATCTGAGGAAGCAGCCTGCTTTATCATGAGTATCAATGTAAACATTGTATTTCAGCTGTATCAGAGCAGCTCATGTGACAACAAGTGTCCCTAAAAGGTGACAGGAATTGAACCATAACACTGTGAGAACTCAACTAGAAGCTTTTAACTAATAAAATATGTTTACATTTATTTCGAAATAATACAGCCACATCTGTCTATAGGCAAGATCATTCAGTATTGTATCCTATCCTTTTTCTGTGGAGTCCTTTTCAAGGACTCCCAGTGTTGCCTTGCAAGGAAAAAAATGTTTTCTGTGTGATCATTACCATGTTGTTTGAGCATTTAGGGTTTGTTTCAGGATTATTTTAGTTTGGGTCCAGACTTCTTCTTGTTTATGACCCAATTTTTCTTTTAATGGAAGTTATCATAGTAGAATTTTAGATTTGTAATTACAGTAAGTGCTTCGGATGGCCCTTTGTTGAAACAGTTTCATCTTCATTTGTATGATTATTTCTGTTATTCTTCACGGTTCATGCCCTTTTTTCTTTGTTGACTTTAACAAGCTGCCATCATTTTCTTTTTATTTTCTCTTTGTGTTATTAGTTTTTAGTCCGTTTGTTTTTTAGGATAGGTTGACCTACTTTAAAGTTTTATTGGTAGTAGGCATCCACCCACACACACAAATATGCATTTTTTATGTTGTTCTACATTGAAAAATGTACATTTCTACATTTACTGGGTTAAAAAGGAAAAAAAAGAAGAAATAAATAAGTAAATAATAATTTAGGCTTTTCACTGTGTAAGGTCAATTCATTGTGCATTTTACTAACATGGCCAATTCTTTTAATTTACCTTACATGCAAGTCAACGGTAGGGGGAGCTTCCTTTAGTTTGTAAACCTAAGCTATATATGTCAGCATTTTTCATCAATTTGTTCTTATTGCTATAAAGCCAGTTTTCCATATTTTCAGAAAACATTTTATGTCAAGACTGTTGGAGGGTTAAGAGCCTTGCTCATGGGTCCACATTGCTTCACCTCTAATACCTGATCTTGAACTTGAACTAATTAAAAATGAAGTAATTAGCTAAAGGCATTTATGAGCCTTCTTAAATATACAGTTAGATTTTGAACACATCCCATAGCCACTGGTCTATATTGAACGGGAAAAACGTCCATTATACACTTTCTTTTTCAACGATTTCACACAACATTTCTAGGTGATTTGACATTAAAAATGGTTCAATTGTATGGAAAATGAATGGATGAACATTTTGGACACTTGGACAAAAAAGAGAAAAAAAATAGGAATATAGTTGTTTTTTTATCAAGCCAGATCAGGGAACTGTTTAATGTCAGTTCATTATTGCCAGATTTCAAAACTCATTATAAAGAGATAGCTAATAATTGGTATTAGATCAGCTGACCAAATGCTTTTAATTGTCCCTGACACAGTATAAACCAAAAGGAGAGACAGCCTTTTCATTTCAATCTTCAACAATATGGAGAGATCTCCCTCTGAAAATGAGACATCCAACCTTGGTCGCTGTTTTTAAATGTCAGTTAAAAACTCACATTTATTCTTTTGCTTTTAGACAGGATTATGTAATCTGCAGTATTTTTTATTTGAAACTTTAGTATATTTTTATTTGTATTACACTTTGAAAAGCTGTTTGTTGTTTTTATAGTACTTTAAAACAAAAAAAATTATATAGTGATATAGTATAGTATAGTTTGGTATGATTAGGTATGGTATGGTATGTAATGGTATGGTAAATGTATGGTATAGTTTAGTATAGTCTGGCAGCAGCTCCTTAGCTATTCTAAATTACATGCATCTGGCTTAAAATGTAACAAAATCATAAATGACAAGATCACTAAAATGAAACATGATGACATGCAATGTGTTTTTCACAGCAGATTACAAAGCTTAACTTAGAGATATAAAACATTTATAAGCAAGCATTTTTTTAGGAACCTTGTACACATTTCTTACTCAAGACTATTAATATTTTGCTTGATTAATCTTAATTTTAAAGTTATTAGCTTAGACATTTTACCTTCTTCTAGATTTATCGAAGAGCAGCAGGCTACTTCTTTATACATTCATCAAGATTTCGGTCCTTTAGGGTTTAGTATAATTAATTTGTCAGTGTTTTAATTTAACTTAAAATATAATAAACAGTTTTAACATTTCTGCAGTTTCTGTATTATTGTGTGTTTAGGATGCATAAATGTCAGGAGAATTAATACTATGCATAGCATAGCAGTATCAGCAGTGGTAGCTAGCCAGAAGAAAATAAAATATGAGTGTCAATAAAACACAGCCAAAAATTAAACACGGGTTGACAGCATTAAGACGTTATTAACGTCCTTTCTGTGATATGAACGATCCAAAGACAAATCTGTTTAGAAACAATGGTTATCTGAGGAGAATGCATCAGATTCCTGCCAAAGGGTAGACATATCTGTGTGGCATTCAGCTCCTTATCGAAAGCCAGATATTGGCTGCATTTGATGTGGCGCACATGGGTGTGCATGACATGCTGTCTACTGATGATGCTAAAAGAGTCTTATCATACCTAAAAGCCTTTAAAATGCAACACATTGTACTTTGTGAAGAAAACAAAAAAAGAAACAAAGGATTGAGGACACTTTCTTGAGCCTCAGTGATGCACGTTAGTGTAGACAAGAAAGTCGCCCGATGGCTTCTGCTTTTTAATGCAATACCCAGGGTAATTGCAGTTTCCTCCTTACTTTTAAAGCCCTGCCAGTCTGCCTGAACTAAATGACAGCCTTGTGGTAACTGAATTACAGGGAGGAAAAGGAGCCAAGAATCACCTTCCTCTTAGTCTTTGCTAAGTGGTCAGATTGCATGGTCATGTCCCAAGCATTAAAACGTCTGTTTCTTCTGCAATTTCTACCCGACAAGTTTAGAAAAAAAAAAAAAAAGTGTCGGAGGCACACTCAACTCAATTAATCGGCAGTATTTCAGTTTTCTGACATCACAGAAGCAATCAATGACAGAAAATGGACACATTTCAGGGCGGCTTCCTGACTTGCAGCAAGACTTATAAAATATATTACACAATTATTATATTTGCATGAAATTTTTTCAGGAAACGCAAAGCAGTTTTTACTTTTTTTTTTTCTTTCTATGATCTCCCTGTGGTGTTTCATATCATCTGTAGTTGTGAAGTACTGTTAAAATTCCCAGATTCCCTGGGGTACCTGTCATCACTACTCTCTTTATGCAAAGCAAGTGATGTAAGTGTTCTAATTTCTCTGTGTTGTGCCTCTACGGCTAGGATTAGTTAAATTCAATATAATACAAATTCCAGGTCTTCATAATAATTTATCATTGTGTTTTGGAAATAAAGGCAATTCATTCAAGAAGCGTTGTAAATAAAGATCTTGTCTTTAATCAGCCTGATCACTACTAGGCAATGTTTGAGGAAAGTAAATTATACAAATAAAATCTTAACTGCACTAAAATACTAATACCATAGCAGTAAACAAAGGCTTTTACAGATCAAGCAGGGTCGAGACAAGGTAGTGAAGTTCAAACCAAGCATCAGAATGAATGGACGCCTATCAATCAGTATTCATTTGTCTTTTTCCCTCCTGTCAACCTGCCTGCACTCTCACCTGGGGCCTCATATATAAAGCCATCATATGTACCAAAAACAGCGTACGCCAATTATAGTAAACGTTTGGGATTTATAAAAACACGACTTTGCAGGTGAATGTGCCTTTCTCCACGCAAACTAATGACCATGTACGCACAAAATCTGGTAAGATGGCAAATAGTTGAAGAAAGAAACCAATGTGAAATTTGAGACATTTGTGCAAAATCAGGTATAAACTGTCATAAGTGTCAATGATATCAATACCGCAAAAATATCTGAATTCACAACAGAAATGTGGTTGATAAGAACCTCAACTAAAATAAGTTGTGTCATTGTGACATAAAGCAGGTTTGCATGTTATGAAGCCACTTTAAACAGATAATCAGTTGATCAGTATGGCCATGTAAATTACTTTCTAGATGAATAAATCTGAATAAAATGACATGTCGCTGTGTAAATTTGCTCATCAGTGGGTGATCAGGATATTTCCCCCACTTGCAGAAATACAGACATTCAAGTGATGGTTGGATATAAAAAATATTCCTATGAGTAAAGACGCACAATGTTTTATCTGTTCCTGCTGGAGGACATGGCGCTAGAAGCCTCTGGAGTGAGAGAGTTTTCACAGACAACCTAAGGATCGGCTCTTGAGTCGGTTCCGACTGCCCCGCGCTATGTTTCAGGGGGAACCTCGTCTTGCCAGTCTCTCTGCAAGTGCTGAAAACCGGCATCTTTAAAGGGAACTGACTGACTAGTCGGGGCTGCTTGATCCTTTTCCCACTCAGAGCGCAGCAGAATGGTACGTGCACCACAGCCAGACACGCCGTAGTAGAGCAGGCCATGGTGCTATAAACTAAGAACGTACCAACAACCATAAGACAAGAGATGTCCCTGTTCTCAAACCCGTCCCCTCACATTAGAACCAAAAGCTGCTGCTTTACGCAGCATCTAGAAGTGATGCAACACAAGATGTGGAGAATTCTGATTTATTTCCATCCATCCATCCATTAACTACCGCTGTATCCCTAA
>JBAMIG010000020.1:16755113-16767602 GCA_037177335.1 Kiunga ballochi
CGCTGACAGTGGTCTTTGGTCTTATTTTTAATCAAATTGTTAAGAAGAAACAGAAATGAGTATGTCAGTATAAAAAACAGATTTTTTTTCCCTGCAGAACCATAATATATCAATTTAATAGGTCACCTGACATTTAAAGACTAATTAATTTAAAATCAGATTCACTCATCCATCCAGCCATCCATTTACTACCACTCACTCCCTGCGGGGTCACTGGGGGGGCTGGAGCCACACCCAGCTGACATCAGGCGAGAGGCGGGGTACACTCTGGACATAGGCCTACACATAAACAAATTCACTGACAACGGCACTTTACTTGTGTCAACTTGTGTTATTCCATAGCTTTTACATGCATGCCCACCATGTTTAACATTTGCAACACATCCCATCAAATTCTTTGGCCAAAATCTGTTTAACGGCAAACAACTACTACCCCGGATAAAAACCTGTGTGTACTCAAGAGAGAGTGATGGTTCAATCAGGCCCATAAGGTGGTTTACAATCTTATGTAATTCTTTTTCCAGGCCAACACTTTTGCTTAATCTCATTCTCACGCAAAACAAAACTCACTTTTTATTCATGCACGACTGATTGTTAGAACAAAGCACACCAGCGCAAAGTGTTTAATGCTCAAAGGCCCGAACAGTTATGATTTTAGCGTTGCAACGAAGTGGAAGATGAATTGTGTTTCTACGTATTCTGGACTGAATGAGGCCACATGTGTGATAAAGTCCCAGTTTGTTTGCTGAGCTGTAAAGCACAAACAAGCTGCTGTAGCGATGGAAAATAATTTAAAAAAAAAGATGTGTGTATGTGTTTTTTTTGGGGGGAAAAGGGTGGGGGGGGGGTGGTTTTCAAATGTGATTCTCAAAGGATTTTGAGGAATATGGTGCAAACTAAGCCTCCTAAGTAGAAGCCTCAGGAGCCATTACTGTGGAGAATTGCAATACACTTAACCCTTTCATTGGCTGGATGTCATTCATTCCCATCATTTTTGTATTCAGCTCCATCTCTGGTTCTCTCCCTTCACATCATGTCTTTTGAGGGTTGGTCCCTCCTCTTTTTCTCCTTTGTATGCTCTTTTCTGCCCCCGCTTTCATTTTCCTTACTTGCTCTCTTTGTCGCTGTGTCTCCGTCTTTCTAGCTGACCCTCTTGGCTGTCTCTGGTGCTCAGACCAGAGGGCTCCACTTGGGACCAGTTATCGATTGAACTGAGTCAGCTATGTCCACTTTAATTCATTAAACTTCTGCTGTCAATGTCCATTGGGTAATTCCAATAATGTAAGGGACGAGCCAGAGGCTGTATGTGTTGGGGTTATGCATAGGTGTGTGCATTAGAACCAAGTTGAGGCATTAATGCCAAGCATGCTGGAAAAGGAAGTACTGATACTTCTGCATCCTTGTCTTTCAGTGAAAAATTAGAAAAAAAAAAAAGTAAAATAGTAAACTGTTTCTTTTTTCAGGGCTTTAATTATTTATTTTTTTTAAATACCAATACATGTAATTATCTAGCATCTTTTTTCCTGTCTGTGCTTGCAAAAACAAACAAAAAAAAAGCATAGCGATGACCAGGTCGTTTGTTCATTTTCTTTTTTTTTTACACAGTAATTTTAGTTGAAAATAAGGTTTTCTTCAAAGTCCTACTGTAAAGACTAGAGTGTCCGTTTAATACATTTCCTGCCGGTTAACCAAAACTAAAAACAACAGGGACTAAACCAAAACTAATCATGGGTAAGACGGATTTATCTTCAATCAGGCCATTGCTGTGTTTCATCCTTCTTATTTAAAAGGGCAAATGGTATCACAAGCACTCTGATCCCACTTACAAGCTGCTTTCCCCACTGCGTGAAAAGAAATCTCGGGAAAATAGAGACTGAAGCGGTTGTATGCAATCACATTACACACTTGTCAACTCTAAAGGTCAACATATTAGTTTAAAACAACCTGAAAACGGCATTTTCAAGCTGCTCTCACCAAGTTGTTATTCTCATTATATTAGAAACTATCGTCTAAAAAGGTTTTCGGTTTCTTTAGAAGTAGCTGATGACAGTTCATAAATTTTCTTCTCCTTGATCACAGCCGATCCTGGTCCCGGCTTTCATGCAGCGACGCTTTACACACATTTTGATACGCTGTGTTGCAGAAGCCAAATAGTGCGACAGTGGCAAACCAATGAGCGCATCACAGCAAGCCGGCATCTCCACAACTTCAGTACCTCAGATCAATATCAGAAGCCGGTATGCTATGTGTAAACATTATATATGGCTCTTCTTTCATCTGCATTTGTCAATATGAGGCAGCATTTGACTGTCTGTATTCCTTTTCCCTAGATGAGGCCTGCTTGCTTGAAGCACCACCTCTCCGGACACATCACACTGCTGTAATTTAATCCATGTGCGTTCTTGTTTTTCCCACCAAATCCTCATCATGAGTCGGTTCTGTGCTGGACATGAGAGAACGTGAATACTCATTTGTATTCACACAAGCCACCCTCACTGCACATGCGTGGACAGTAATGGCATTACAATGTGGGCAAGGGCTATACTGGTGGTGATCCTTGCCAGCCTCTGAGGTTACCATTTACACATTTACTTTGGAGGTCATTTAATCTTCAACACATTTACCAGTGTGCCTTTATGTAGGTTTGAGGGGTTTCATGTCAACATGTAGGCCTCATCCTTCTGTATGCATTAGCATTCACACACACCTACAAATGATTTGTGTCTCCACCTTCCTCTGTTTAATTTGCACGCATGTGGCAGTAGATGTGTGAATGTGTGTGTTCGCCTTCCCCAGGGGGATGAAGCAGTGGTATTCACCAACCCTTATTAAAATGCCAGTCTGGCCTAACAGAGTTGGGGGAGGCACAGGCGGCTGTCCTTGATTTTTCCTCATCACCCTCCAACCTCAACACACACACACACACACACTCACACTCTCCTCTAACATTCACAGTAGGCCAAGACCTGATGAACTCTGTTGTTCTTTTTTCTATCCACCCCCTTCTTTCTTTCTACCGCTCTTGTTGTCTTTTCAATAGCATAAAATAAGAAAGTGAAATGCTGGCCGGGAGGAATGAATGGCTCTGCTTAGTCACATTATGTTTGTGAAGGTCTTCTGTGATTCCCGCATAATCGCTTTGTATCATGAGTAATGCATTCACCAGGAAGCCATTATTTGAAAAATACAAGTGTAACTCGAATGGCTTATTTTTCATACAGCTGTATGCAAATAATTACTGGTGTTACCCACAATTAAGCAAATAAACATTTACATAAAGTGTTCAAATATAGTACAGGATTGCCATGTGCATGCTGCTGTGAACATGTGTAGTGTACAGTTTGTACAGTCTCATTGTAGATGAGCAGATGAATACAGCGTACAGATGAATGGCTTAATGATGGTATATGATCTGTTTATATGAAGCAGCTAATAAAAAAGACACAATTAGTCTTAATAACTAAAGCTATCCTTGCATTACAAGCTTCTTTTTTTTTCATTCCAACCCAATATTGATCAGGTTTCACTAATCTGCTTTGGCGGGGAGACAAAAAAAAAGTCTTGCATCTAAAACAGCAATTATGCACACAAGATCATTTTGTAAACAAAAACAGAAGCTAATGTCATAATAGTGAAAGAGCTTGGGAGATTAAGTTTAGTTGCCAAAAGTTCTGAAATAAAACTTTATGTTAGCTAATTTGAAGAAAACATTTAGCCCTAGGGGATGTCAAAGATTTTTCCAGCATTATAGAAAAATATTGAGAGGGACAAGAAAAGCTAGAGGGCTAGCTTTTGATGTTTTTACAGCTACTGCTTGCAGAGATGTGGTAGCGCTCTTCAAAAGACAACACTGAAAGCAAAACAAGGCCGGTCTCACTTAAATATAGTGACACATTGAGAAGTGATTCAAAGCAGATATGTATAGCCGGATAATGTGTAGCCTGAAGGATGGCTTGGTAACAGACTATTTAAGCCATTGATGCTAAAGCATCACATTAGAAATAAATCACAAGTTCATCTCACGATATTTTACAAACAAAATCTGTTCAAGCTAATTAATTGTGAGGTATGAGTCAATCAAAAGAACACAATGTCCTAGCTTAAGAAAAACATTGGCTTGCATTAAACCCTGACTGAATCCTTAAGCATCTACAGGGTGATGGTTGATAGTAGACTGGACAAAACTTGTTAAACAGGAAGAAAAAGCTTCACTGGAATATAAATAAAATAAATCACAACTGTCATGATACTATTGGTCATCTTTTTCAGGTTAAAGTGTAAGTACTGTTAAATTTGCAGCTAAATCTGTGTCCAAATCTAATAGTACACAACTTGAAAAAGAAACTTTCAACGTAAAAGCAAAGAAATGTAATAAATACATTAAAATGATTGGAAGTATTAGAATAATTTCACAGTTTTACTTTTTAAAAGCGATTACATGCATTTATAATGTGACATTAATAAATCACCATGTATTCCCTTAATAGGTTTCTACAATCAGTTAAATTTGGATTTTATTTAGAGTACCAGTAAAAGTTGACACACTTTCCCATTAAAACTAATGGAAAATTGTGTTCAAACTTTTGTGTGGTTTAACCCTTTCCAAATTGCTAAAACAATTTAGAATGCCGATGGAACCTATGTAAATGCTCTTGTACCTCAAAAAGCCTTCAAAGACTCCAACATGGCAGCATTTTGAAATGTTGTTTAACATTATATTACAATTTAATATTAATTAGTAGTACCATCACTAATGGAACAGATCCAGTTAGTTTTACTTGCTTGTTCAATTTAATCACTACCCCATTTCAGCTAATGATCTTACAAATAACTGGCTGTAGAGTGAATGATTTATGCGAAGAACAACTTATTCTTCAATTAAAAAAAAAAAACATCTTTGCAGTAAGGTATTGTTTTTGTTTTGTCCTTGGCAAACCCAGCTGTACATGGAGCGATTCCCTCGTCATCTGAAGCATTCACTGTCACTAAGATTTAGTCATACAGCTGCAGGTCTGTTTTTTTAGGTTTTTTTTTAAAAAAAAAACGCCTTGAGCTTTTTTTTGACATTTTTTTTTCACATAAAGCTGAAGTTACCTTTTGTTTTGTTTAAAAATTCACTATTTAAACTTTCCGACCTTTAAATCACAAAGGGTGCCGTAACTGTTACAGCAAGGAAGTGCAAGAAAACATTATCCCAGGGGAAAAATAGGGAAAAAAAGAGAAACAGGGATAGAACAAGAGTCAAGATAAGACTGTTTTGCTGGCTAGAAAGCTCACAGTGCAGGTAGCATACAAGATGGATGCTGAATTAGCCGATGATAGGAGGGTCACGGGGCAAATTGCAAAAACTCTGTAATGCGTCTTTGTGTCATCTAGCTGTCACTGACCCCCGCTAGGAGATGTACTTTAATCCTTGTGTAAATATGTCAAATTGAAGATGCAAAGACAAAGTAAAGAGAAAAACAGGCGGAAGATACACTAAGAAAGGCTAAGCCCATTTTGACCAGGCACAACAGGACGTGTTACTCCATTTGAAGCAAATAATGGTTTTAAACATTTGATTGTAAAAATGAAAAATTAAAATAAAATAAAAAAAAAAAAACCTCCATGATCATTTAAAGGCATGAATATTTAATTGAACTGGGCAGGAGGATATTCTCAGTGACAAGAAAGCTGTTATGAAGGACACCTGTGAAGTTGTTGTTTCTGAACCTGCGGAAATGAATGTCAGATCTTGTGGCTTCAAATTTTAGTTTAGAATTTCTGGTTTTGAACTGTTAATGTGAACTAGCTCAATTTTAATGAATGCCAGCTGAACTATGAACTAGTTTGCTTGAAGTGTGAACTTGCACAACTCGGCATGTTTTCTTAGTAGAAATTACATTTTATCTTCCACGAAGCCAGTAATAAATGGCTCAGGGGCTATCTCTCTATGGAAGCACTGTTTATTCAAAGCCTGGGTCCTCACTCTCTTTTTCCTATAATTAAGTTCACATAACAAACCGTTTCCTGCAGTGTGTTTTCTCATTTGAAAAACAAGATGGACCTCACTTAAATATCAGACATGCCTGTAAAGATAGCATGCATTTGACACCAACAGTGTCATTTGATGCTATAGCAGTGGAACAAAGTGCAGGGTTGAAGAAAAAAGTGTTCATCAACTTTTTCTTTTTTCTTTTTTTTTTACTGCATTCAATTCTGAGACTCTGTGTCATTCATTTATGCAGAGGGAGACAAGCACCTTTAAAGCACCACTTCTTCACAGGGAGCTCACCTTCATAGCCTAATGAACATGTAGAAATTCAATGAATTTTAATTTGCTGTTTTATTAGGACAAGGGATAAAAGCAAGAGAATTTATTTGGAAGGAAATTGAACAGAAAGGTACTTCCTTCTTCGTTTCCTGCATGTTCTCCGTGAAAAGAATAAGAAGGGAAAAAAAAACAATTAGCTTTGAAGCTATAATCCCTATCTTAATGGATGGAGAGGTACTTATATGGGAGTCTTAGCTTATCTGCCTTGCTCAGGTCTCCTCATGCCTTCTAATAATTTGCAGTTTGCCAGGGAGTGTGAGTCACAAGAAACAAAGAGCAGAGGACAAAACAATTGAAGTAGACAAGGTTTTGATGGTGTTGAAGCTATTCTCCCTGTTGGGTTATCTTCTTGAACAGATGTTTTTTTTGTTTTGTTTGTTTTTTTTTTTAGGATCAACAATTGACAGAATTTTAGAGTAAAGGTGCAACATGTTAAATTCTTTGAGTCTTTAATGCAAAAATGGTCTTGCAATTTGTTAAATTTGTCATGTTAGCTCCCAGGAAAAGCAAGTACAACGATTTGTCTTATTAAATGAATGCAAACCTTCACAACCAACTTTTTACACACAAATGTTAAAAGCACAGAATTGCAGTGCAGGATAGTTATAATTAACACCTGCCTCAATAACGTTACCTTTTCTAATTAGTGCCTTTACCTACCAGGCACACAGGTCGAATCAACCATAGGCTGGGCTTCACTGGGATATTTTTAGAAAAGAGCACACTTTACCTCTACAAGGTACTTCTGAGTTGTATCCCTGCAAGGAATCACTAGGATGTGGCACAAGTGATTTCCACACTGCAGCAGATATCAAGCTTCATCTGCTAGAGAGGTTGGGATGCAGGTAGTAGTCTGTCGGTCGCTATAAAGCATGGCTTTGTCACCAGGGGTGTCGGCATGAATTGTCACCTGTGGGCCACATCCATCATGTGGAACTATCAGCTACAGTCAGAGTCTAATCTCCATCTGTTGCCAACTTCCTGTGCTGCCTAACTGCTTTTCTGAGGTTGAGAAGAAACACTAAGCAAAAATTGTGAAAAAGAGATACTTAAACGTGTTCCCTATAAAAGAAAAAGAGAAATATGTAATTTAATGCACATTTCTAGTTTTATGAAACTATCAAAGGAAAGGAAAATGAGAAAATTATAAAGGGAGGGAAGGTTTACTGCATCAACATCATGAACCTCACAAAGCCATAGTCTGCCAATCTTATGTGTCTTTGCTCGCCAAGAGGAGCTTTATAGATATAAACGATAATAAGCATTGTGGATTTAAGGTTCCCCATTGCATTAGTTTGTTTTTTTTCTTTTTTGCTTGTTGATTAATTTTATCTTGATGTTGGACTGAAAGGGTGAATAAAACAAAGGATAGGGAAAAGAAGAAAATTATACAAAAAGATAAAAAAAAAAACAATAAAAGTTTCATATTTAAAGCCAAAAACGTTAACAGAAAACCTGCTGCTCATAGTCTGCTAAATACGCACTTAAACATGAATTATTAACAAACTGAAGAACTGAAGTATAGATTTAGCTTCTCCAGTTATAATCCATAATTTGCATTAGTGTGTCTAACACATGGATAATTGTTTTTATTTTTGGTTTGATCTCTAAGAAATATAAAAGCAACTACTTATATAGGGTGATGCTATAATAGACAGTGACTACACACCTGCTTCTACCTTTTATTAAAAGCACTTGTATATGAAAGGTGCTATACAAATAAACTTGCCTTGCAAGGCAATTTTATTTGTATCAACAGTATTGTATCAACAGTATTTTTTTTTTTATTTTTCCAATGACTGACTGCTGTATTGTGTCAAAATATGTTTTTTTTTTCCAATAGGTACTTTATGAATATCAGTTCAAATGAGGCCGTTGCTGTTTTTACATAATATTGCTGGTCCTAACAATGTCTGGGGGCAAAAAAGGCAGGAGAGAGTAAAAACATACATTACAACGGCAAAAAACATCACCAACATTAAGAAAAACACAAGGACATAACTTGTTATTTGCAATTAAACCCCCAGGGCAACACAGCAACTACATTAGCAGGTAGGTCAGTAGATGTGGGGGAAATGTCCAGCATCGGTGACGGTGCAAATGCAACCAGCCCCCTGCAAAGATCGGAAGCGGACCAGGCAAGGCCCCTGGAACAGCACCACCACTTTCTGCAAGCCCACCACAGAGGCGACTGCATATCCATTAAGAAGGCAACATTCATTTATTTATCTAATGTTGATAATGTCATTGTTACAGTTTCAGTTAGAACTACTTCTTGGAGTTTTAAAAAAGATATACAGCTTTTCTTAAAAAAACAAAACAAAAAAAAACATCAAGCATGTTAAAACTACACCTTTCAACTCAATAGATGACTAAACTTTGCTCTTTTCTAGGAAAGGCATGTTAGTATAAAAACACTCCTGTGGAATGTAATTATTTTCATTAACATCAAAATAAAATAAAAAAAATTTAACACTTAATTTCTTAACTTTACATGTGAGGCCACTAAAAGGACACAAGATAAAAGAAAATAAAAATGGGATAATTAAGACATGCGGTTACAAGATTTATTAGTGGCTGTATCACAAAGGACTAATTATGGGAAAAATAATTTGCATATTTTCATCATAATAGAGTATACATAACAGTGAAGTATTTTATCATACGAAATATAGTAGATTTATTACAATTACCTCATTATAAACAACTGATTACTACTTAGTGTGTAATAGGTTATGCCAAGATTAATCATAACAATCAAAACAATTAGGAGCCCCCTGTGCTTTAAAAACATGTAGGCTGTCATTTTTTCATTGTTTTTTTTTATTTATTCTACAACATCTAGCCCTGTTTCTGTGGCAACTCCATTTCAAAGCAGCAGTGCTGAATGCCAGACATCACAGAATAGAAGAAGGTTATGCGAGTTTGATAGCAGCAAATGATTCTAAATTGCAGAGTGGTGGATATATAGCAGAAAAAAAACTTTAAAAGTAGTCAGATGATAGATGTAAAACAAAGCAGCCTTTATTGTATAAATGCTGTTGCAACAATACACAATTTTCTGATTTATCACAGTGGTTGTCATGCCTAGATACACATCAAACTCCACCTATATCTCCTCCTCTTTTTCCTCTCTCCCGCAACCCAGCTTAGTTAGTAGTGAGGCAGCCCTCCTACACATTGCCCTGTTTGCTCCTCACCCACTGGTAAACATTTCATCACTCCTCCCGGAGAGCCATAAACACAATCCCTACTCAGTGCCTGATGTAGCAGGATTCCACCTGCATGCCACTGTGGACTTAAAGAGAAAGTGTGAATAAATCTGCACACATTTGGGGACAGAAAAACAAACAAAACAAAAAAAAAAAGACCTTTAGTTTTTAAGGTAAAACTGTCTGCTTACCAGAATGAAAAGTAAAAAAGCTGGTGGAAGAGAAAGAAAGGCAGAGAGGAAGGTAGATGTTATGTAGTTGTCTTGTTGCCTAGATACAGGAAAAAAGGATGGTCAGCTCATCTTACTGTTAGGTACTGTGTCTAATGCTTAAATTGAAATTCATTTCACAGTAAAATTTCCTTAGAAAGACATTATAGAACCTCACAGAGGATATTACACTGTATGTCTCAGGGATGAGCTGCTATGCCTCATATGGCTACAGTGTTGTTAAGAGTGGAGTTGCTCATTGTTTACTGAAGTAAGATGCTTGAAAGGATGAATACAACTTCCACAAACAAATAATCCAACCCCCCCAACACACACAAACCTCTGCTCATCTCTCAGTGGTACATTTAGTGTTGTGTCTTCTTGCACAACGTTCTCAGTCGTGTGTGAAGTGCTGATTTCTTGCTGCTGAGCCCAGAGGAGAAAGGAGCTCATTACGAACCCTGAAAGATTTACGAGCTATTACAGAACGACCCCAATCATTCATTAACTTAGGCATACTTTTATTTGTTTACTTCTGTATTAAAGCGAGGATTAAGTGATTAAAACTGTACATAATGAAGGTTGTTGCTCCTCTTGGTAGGGGGAAAGGACCGCTGTCTACCGCTGCACCACGGCTTGTATGAAAGCTGCGTGAGAAGCCAGCGGGACAGATTTATGGCAGGAGTAAAGCTTTACTGAGAGAGAGAAATCATGTGGTAAGCCGTTAAATTAGCATCCAGAGTGTCCGGTTTTAATTCCTCGCTGTCAGATGGAAATGCCAACAGTGATGGACTTTCTGAGATTCTCTTCTTACCTTGCTTTCCTTGAACTGCTCTTCAGTCATTGAAATTCTTAAGCTTATCTCTTTTAAGCAGTGATACAATTACATTGTAATTTACTGGTTTGAAATCAGACTTGTAATAAACTGAATTTGAAATGTCCGTTTTGTTTTATTTGTTCTGTGGGAAGAGATCAACCAGTCTTTAGGGAAACCCGATCAAGGATATAAGCTGATTCAGCACATATGCTTCCATATAGAATTTGAAAACCTCTGAGGATATATTCAGCTTTGGGTCAAATTTGGAAAAGCTCAATAAAAACTTAAGAAGGACATGTTTTAATGGGTTTTTAAATTTTTTTGTTTTTGTTTTTGTTTTTTACCTACTTACTTACTTAATATTACATCCTAAAAAATAGATTTTATTCTGTGTTTTTTTCCTGTTTTCTTAAAATAAAAGGTTAAGCATTTTTATGATCCATTTTCTTTGTGGATAACAGTAAATTGAATGCAGTAGCTGTATTAATCCCCTAAATGTGTCCTATGTATCCCAGCCAGGATTAATGCAAAGGCCATATTCAATACAAGATACTATTTCAAGAATGAATAATTTTTCTTATTTTTAATTTAACCTGACTTCGTGAATCATGTATGTACTATCCAGCTAGAGTATCAAAAGAGCAGTATTCCTAAACACGGCCCTCAGGAACCCATGTCCTGCATTTTTGTTAGATGTCTTATAAATATTTATAAATAAACAAAGATTTAAAAATTCAATTAAAAAATGGTGCATATTCTAAAGTCATGTCTTATGTGGACTTTTTTTCTATAATGAAATTTGCACAATCAATATAACTTCAAATCAACTTTCTATAGATCAAAATAACTTAATTCTTCCCAAAGGTCGAGTTATAACAGGGAATGATTGAAGTGACCTTTTGCACAACTATCTCGCTATGTTCTAACGCAGGTTAAAAGATTTTACTCTGGTATTTAGTTGAGAATTTTGGATGGTTGTTCACACTGTGTCTGTGCATTTATTACAGAGATAAATTTAAAAGAAAAAATGTCTTAAATGTTCCCCCTTCAAACACATAAAAAATCAATGTTTACAGAGCCGTTTAGATAGCATTTAATATTATGTTAACAGAAACTAAATATTCAAAACAGTAATGAGATAAAATGCATTTACCACATTGCTAAACTTAGAAATCTAAATAAATATACCTGTCTGAGCCATTTTACCACTATCAGGAGCCATAACAGTCAATGAAAATTTACTCAATCAATGGTAAAATAGACAGTAAAAGGCTTACAATGTAAATGAAACTGCTAGTAGACTCTTGTGTGAACTTGCCTGCAGTCATACACCGGTCAGCAGACTATGAAGTGACCTACATGTGCAGAAGATAAATTTATATGAAAGTTTCACACATTATTTCCTTTTGATCTTGCCATATTACACCTGTGCAAAGATTTTGTGTCAGTTAATGCTGTAAGTGGCCATATGGACTGAAGTTGCTTTGAAATCCCTGAAAGGTTTTCAATTTGCACCACAAATAAAAGTAGCATGGGCTGGATTTGAAAAAACAAATACATTTATGCTGTTCATACCACATCTTTATTTTCAGCTAATATAATACAGGCTCTGTAGTATTCCAGATACATATCCGGTGCTGTTGTAATGTCATCCAGAAATGAATACAAGCTAATATAAAGGCTGCTAGCCACTGTTATCTTAAATCAAGAACCATTTCAAAGCACAACTTCATGGACAAAAAGATACAGATACGGTGCCTGCAGTCTTCTGCTGCCTGGTTTGTGTATCTGTGTTTGCTCAGTCTCTCCTAATCACACAGCTACAATATTGGTTTTGAATTGGTTATTTGCTATTTAACAAGATGGGTATATAGTGTGAAAGTATGTGATGAGTGGCAGTCTCATGTTCATTTTTGGAAAGTTGAAGCTGTGTCAGCA
>JBAMIG010000020.1:16776767-16794463 GCA_037177335.1 Kiunga ballochi
AATATATATATATATATATATATATATATATATATATATATATAGGGAAATTAGGCTAAATACACAATATCATAGGTCATAACAGAATCTTTCAGTACTTTGTATCATAGTTGGGTTTGTTTTGGTTCTATGTTATTGTCAGCTGTCCTATTTCTTGTCGTTAGGGACTACATGGTGGCACAGTTTGTGGAGTTTGCATGTTTTCCCTATGTCAATGAGAGTTCTCTACGTGTACTCCAGCTTCCTCCCACAGTCCAAAGTCACGCACCTTGGGGATAGGCTGATTGGATACTCTAAATTGCCAATAGGAGTGAGTGAGTATGGTAGTTTGTCTATGTGTCGGCCCTGTGATAGACTGGCGACCTGTCCAGGGTGGATCCCGCCTCTCACCAGATGACAGCTGGGATTGGCTCCAGCCCCCCCACGATCCCATTCAGGGAATAAGCGATAGAAAATGTATGTATAGATGGTTTAATTTAGATTATTCATCCCACATGTGTTTTGTTTGTTTCTTTGTAATAATACTATCTGGCTTTAGTTAATCTTCGCAGTTCATTAGTTGTAAATAGTCTTTAGTTTTTTATATTCTGTAATAGTCTTTGTCTTCCTTATGTATTAGGTTCCTTGTTCTTGAAATAAATCCTGATTATTATGCACTTCTTCAGCTTCCTGCCTCCTGCCTGCCTCCAGGTCCACATCTCTGCACCACCCCACTGTTATACTTTATAATTTGTCTCTTTTCTAATGACAGACGTTTGTGTGGGGTACATACATCCCAACTTACCCATAGAACGTGGCATACATATTTTCATTCGGACAAACTCTTTATACATGAGACCCTCAATGTTATCAATTTCTACAACATCTGTAAATTTAAATTGAGAGTATTTTATACATATTTCTGGACATAGCATCTATGCTTTTTTAAAAGGTCATAAACTGAACTGAAGTGAAAAGTAAAACATTTTTTTAAAATTTATTACTACTGGATACCTTGGAAATCTGTCCAGTCTTTAATAATTTTAGGAAATATATGGAGGGTAACTGAGAAATATTTTGTATTTATTAATGTTTTTACCAAATTGTTTCTACATTGTTTTCCAAATAAACATGATGACCAACTATTTCTTTTTTTAATTATGTTTATTTTTGTTTATATCATTAAATATTACTACTGGGATCTTTTTTTCTTTTTACTACTGGGAAAGAGTCATTGAAAAGATGGGATACTAGTTTCAGACTGTGGCCTTGTCTTGGATAAGCAGAAGAGAACTGAGAACATCAGAAATTTAATACAAAGGGAGAATAAAGTGATTATTTTAATGAATTTGTGTTACTGCAAAGTACAAAGCACCTAGATTCCCAATATGACCCTCTCTCCCACAGATAAAAACAAATTCAGAGTTTTAAAATGACATGAGTAATAACTCTTGCCATAGCATTAAAAAAAAGAACACATCAATAAAAATAAAAAAGTAAATATGTACACAATACTGTAATTAAATAAATCAATTTCTTTGGATTAAATATACCTTTCCACATACCTGATAAAAATCCCCAAAATATTTGTTAAATTTAGGCTGTGTTTTTCTACGATTATCTAGCTAAAATTATACGGACCACTATGGGGACCCCATCTTGAGAAAGACTGCCTGAGAAGATCCACTAGTTCAACATGGAAATTACTTGGATGTGACATAGAAGAAATTTTTCTAACAACTTCTTAACCTCCAATTATTTCCATTTCCATAGAGAATTTTTTTTTCCGAATGTAAAATGTCTCTAAGGGGGTAGAGCTATGAGATATTATTCATCCCTGGATTCATACCATTGCATTCCCCATCATTAGATTGACTCACTGACATTTAGAAATGCTATTTACTACATAAAATAAATATATGTATTATCTCATAAATGGCTGAAACCGAAAGCAATATACTGGTGTACCACAAAACAATCTGCTTCACTGAAGATGAAATGAACCTCCAATACCTGCCCAAGGTAAATACAACTAGAAAAAGGTGCACGCTATGGCTGTTCATACCTTTCGAAGGAGGGCCAGGGGGAGAGTTTGAATCTGTGCTCTAGAGAAAAGCCCACCTGCAGCTTGCAAAATGAGAGATGGGAGAACATAACATAAATGCACTACCACATAATCTGTAAGCCTACAGGGGACTGTAGCTCCCTGCATGGTACAGATTGGTGTCATCATTTTCCAACTGCGTGACAATGGAAAAGTGGCCTCTGATTTTGCTAGGACTCCATTCTTCTTTCTACATCAGTCTGATTGTGTGCAAGTAAACATGTCCACAATAACAAGCACAAAGATAGGTAAGAGCAACCTCTTATGTTAAGTAGTATTATTGTCAATTCCAGCCACCTTCCTACACAAAGACTTTGCAGAAATTAAAATCATATGTACAGTGAACTGATACAAAGTACAAAAGAAAGTTTTTTTTTTGCTTACTTCACTGCTGATTCAAAACATTTAGCCGAGAGCTTTTACGTTTCTTTATAGACGTTTTAAAGTATCCACCTGGCGTATTTCTATCAAGCCTGGTTGATAACAAAAAAAGTAATCGCCAAAACTACAAGCATGGTCGGATTAAACTTAGTGTGGAAGAAAGTAAATCCTAAAAATTAATATGAGAACAGAGTATAAGATCTATACAAAACTTAATCTCAAAAGTCAAAACTCACCCAAAGGATGGATTGCTGTTGACACATGAAACATCTTATTGAACAAACAGCTAAGGTTTAAATTAGTACTGTACACTTTTACTCTTTTAAATTAACTGGAATCTAAAAGTCTATAAAATTGGCAAAAGCGTAATCATTAAAACTGAATTGTTTTGACTTTAGCCGAGATGTCAGACCTAAAAGGACCTTTAGGTGGAAGAGACAAAGCGATGACCAAAAGGCTCAGTTTGAAATAAGCTGCATTAAACCACAGCGCACAGGAAGAGATGAAAGATACAAAACTATTCTCACAGCATGGGTCGACCAAGTTAGCATGCTTTTCATTTACTTCCTGCATAGCGAGTGCTTAGATTTGCCTAAAGACCATTTCCCTGCAACACCTAATCAGGAAGAAAGGTTTAAAAAAAAAAAAACCCTCAGTTGTCATGGAAACATTCACTGTCCTGCTGACATTGCCCTCATTGTGACAGGCACTTCTTTTACAACGACAGGTGGAATGAAAAACAGCCAATTTTCATTCTTCACCAGTCAGCCATTATATATGAACCCTGCTCTGCCTTCTGTATATCTCATCCATTTCCCATCTTTTATTTGTTTCTCATCTTCATGAGCCAAACCTCCATGTCTATCTTCTGTTCACCTAAAGACACCCCAACACAAACTCGGAGAAGTTGTTTAGTCTACAGACAGCTTCCTCCTGGTGCTCGAGTGTCCCAGAAAGCTTTGCAAATGGCGTGATAGATTAGCTTTCTGAGACTTTTTTTTCTTCTGTTATCTTCATCCTTTTCTCCTCCAAATACCAAGGAGCTGCATGCAAATCTTGCTGATGATTTGCAGTGAAATTATGCCGTTGACACTTTTATATGGATTTGGTTCCAAGTCGGTGGGAAACATTTTTGAGGGGAAATACTCGAGTGCACCAGACATAGACTATATAATGAACAGCTCACATTCTGAAAGATGTAAGCTGTGTGTGTGTGTGTGTGTTTTTTTTTTAATAAAAATGGTAGAAAGCTCAATGAATAGTGAAACTGATATGAGAGGAACTTAGAGTCTATGTAACAGGATAAAATTGAAAATCCTTTCTCAGGCTCATGTCTTGCGTATGTTCAATGATTCTAACCTCGTTATGAGCACAAGTGAAAACAAATCGTGGATTTATCAGTAGGAATGCAGAATCCTCTCAACCATAGAAGTCACAGTTTTCTTTGCTTGACTAAATTCAGCTGGTTTACATCTGAGAGAGACTTTGGTACGAACTGTGAGGAGCTTTTGAGCTCAGAGTTTACTAGAACTGCATCACTATGTTTCTTGAAATGCTCTTGTAATAGAGTGGAGCTATCCCAACAAAACTGCAATGAACTCTATCTGAACTTGGAAGAATTTAAGAGATTGGCCCTTTTCTTTTCTATTTTTTATCTTTAGGCCTATATATTTCCAACGCACATGAATGCAATAAAAAATCTGAGTGTAGCTAGAGGTATGGTCCTGGATTCAGGAGAACAGTCATTTTATTCCTTGCGTTGATTTTAATTCTTACCAGTAATGAGTAAAAACAGCACTGTCACCAAATAGTAGCAGGAAGTAACTTTTATGCACTGAGATCAACTGATTCCAGCCCATTGACTTAATCAGCTTCAAAGTGTCCAGTCACTGTGAAATTTAGATGCTATACCATAACCCAACAAGTTCTTTAAAGGTCCTATAATAGTTTTTTTTTTTTTTAAACAACTTTAGATGGGCGTCAGATGTTCTGTAAAATTCTTTTCAAAGTGTATCACCCCAAATTTAACCTTGGTACTCACTTTTAGCCATTCCAAGAGGCCTATGTTGATCTGTGAACGGGCTGTTTCTGTATCAGACTCTTAAAATGTATATGACTGGTGTGTCGTCGTCCCACTCCTTTTCTTCCCCCACAGAAGTACGGATGCAGGATGGAGCTTTTGTTGGGGCTTGTTCAGTGATTTAAGAAGGCAGGCTTAGCTAGAGGGTGGGTCAATGGCAGTATCAACTACAGGGAGTTTAGTTATTTTCCTTTGTGAGGTCAAAAAGAGAAAGCTCTCACTTGAGCACACATTCACTAAAAAATAGAGCGAGTGAGAGGTGACAGAATTATCTCACTTTATAGGGATACGTGTACCTATTAGAAAGCCTTTAGAAAATAAATTCTTTATCAAATGGGACCTTTACTGTGATATATATGAGAAGCTCAAAATTTAGATTAGTCTACGGGCAAATACTCACTACCTGTGGTTCAAACTGAAACATCATCTACTTATATATGTTAAAACATTGCTTTCAATAAAAAAAAAATCTGCCAACTTGTGAAAGGAGCTATTTAACACTTTGAGTCCTGTGCTAATATTTTTTGTCTTTTACTTGAAAATCCGGACATCCATAATGAAGAAAATACTGTACATCCCTGCAAGCACAATGTCTATTTGAATACTCCTTGACTTTATCAAACAATAATGCAAAGTGTTAACATTATTTCTGCAAAGAGCAAGTTTATAATAGTAAAGCAGAACGACAATGTCTCCAAAATTTCAATTTTGGCATGATATGGCCAACTCTTTTTATTTTTGGAGTGGGGGACAAAGGTTTTAAAAGAAGAATGTACAAAGATGAAACACTAAAAACAAGTAAAAATAAATGCAATGTTTTATACAGCTTTAAGTTAACAAAATTAATAGAACAAATATGGTATCCTTTCTTCAGTGACATTTCTAAATTTTGAATTTGTTTTACATAAAGACATCACTCTCTCTTAGACAGGTTTTTCTTTGTCATATTCAGATTTTGTGCAGGATTCTTTTACTTTTTCTTAGTACCATAATTGTGTAAAATGCAAATGAGAGCTATATAATTGTCTCTCACGTTTGCACTTGACCCTGCTGAAGTTTTTAATACATGAAGAGGGACATATACAGATGGTCAGAGAAGCATTTTACAAGTTCAAGTTTATTCTACAAATCTCACCACTAGCCAAAGCAAGGAGAGTGTTTACCGCTTAAGTGTCTACTTGTGGGTATTTACCAAACCACATGCTGCAGAAAGTAGGCCATGTAAATAATGGCAAGCAGGCCCTGGGAAAGATGGAGCTAAAGAAATAAAGACACAGAGAGAACCAAAAACATACTCAGAAGAAATGGGCCACATTGAATAGGCTAAAAAAAGGAAGAAATAAAAGAGAGGGAGAAGAAAATAAAATAAAAAAGCACCAAAATATATTCTTATAGAAGAGATACGCGCCAGTGAATCATAACGTCAAAGAAAGAAATGCAGGAGCAAGAACTAAACCGAAGCAGCCCAAACAGACTTATGCTCTTTGCTCAAGGACTATGGTGGTTAAGCTTGCAGACTGTTTGCAGTATGGCAGTGAGTCACTGAGTCTCTGCACTTAGACCCTAGGCCTACACAGCGATTGAGTAACCTAAGATTATAGGTAGGGAATAAGAAATATAAATAATAAACAAAATAAAATAAAATAATTTGTTTGACCATTGTGTGTGTGTGTGTGTGTGTGTGTGTGTGTGTGTGTGTGTGCAATGGGCTACGTAATCTTTTCCTGAACTATACTATTTTTCTATGGTGCCATGACAAACATAGATGAACTGCCTTGCTGTTTATGCTCACATAAACTCAAACCTCCACACAAAACCTAAAGATATACTATCTGAAATAACCAGAGGGATTCTTCATCTCATCTGAAAGCAAGTTCACTGCAAAATGCCAACCGAAGCCTCATCTAATATGGTGAAGGCAATTGTGACTAAGCTTTGACATTTGAAGTATTACTGGAGGGGGTGGGGTGGCTCAGTAACTTCACCTTAACTTGGTCTCAATTTCAAATTGTATCCATTTCCCTACAGATATAAAAAATAGGAGATGAAAACTATAGTGTATTAAGAGAGAGAGGGTAATGGGGAAAGACGCTGAAGACAGGAAGAAGAAAATCTAAGCAAGTGTTCGGAAATAGTTCAACAAGGATGCAAGATGACCTGATAGCCTCTTTTTGCAGGCATAGACAGGGGGGTAGATAGAAAAAAATCCCCTCAAAATATCAAATTATGGTTCATTGAAAGTAAGACACACCTGATAAAAATCTTCCCATCATCATTTTTTCTTCACAGGTTTAATGCCCCTGATGGTGTATATGGATGAACTTACCTTTTTGGATGCAATTGCACTATCAAATATTACTTAACATTATCATTTAACATTATTGAGTACTTTATTTCCTTTTTTTCTTTTTTTTTAGAGATAACTGTAATATTTGACAAAAAATGCATAAATATTCATTCAAATGACAGTTATAGGTGAGCGTTGATGCCTTAGCTAAATGAATAAATACCCAAATACATGAAGGAAATGAACAAGATCTAAACAAAATTATGAACATACTTTTTTCAATCTACTAGCAAGAAATACAAAGAGAATAAATTAAAAAAGAAAACCATAAATGTATAACTTGAATGCACCGTAGTTTATTACAGATAACATAATAAAAGTCTAAATGTCATTTTACTGCCAATCTCTACCTTTGGAGAATTTTATCTTCCATGCAAAATAGACAAACAAATGCTGATGAGTTAATCATGCAGCTCATTATAAACCCAGCATGATGCAGGAGAATGTCAACAGTTAGTCTTGATCAGTATTCACGTCGCAGTCTTTTTGAATGGTCATGGGCACTGGTGGAATTACTGCCCCATTATTCTGGGCACAGAGTGAATGGGTTGGGCCTCATCAGCCAGCTTCATTAAAGTCAGCATCTTTAAAAGTGGCTGGCTTGGCCCGGGTTATAGTTACCACCATGACCTGATATCCAGCCCCAATGGAGGGATGCATCCAGTGTTTGCAGATTACTGTCATGATCTGCAAGCAGGAGTAGGAGCGCCCAGGGGATCTTGCCATCCAACCAGACTGTGGCCACCTGCATTGTGAGACATTACATATCTCCAAAGGCAATGTGATGCAGGCACTCTCAGCCACCTACAGCTGGGCTTTTGTCTTGTCCTCTAGTGGCAACACAAGTAACAACAGAGAAATTCATAGCTTTGCCTAAGCTGGCCTTTCCGGCAGCATGTGCTTGTTTATCACCTCATAACATATTGTCACCATTCAGTCAAGCCTGAAAAGATGGCAAACCAGACAGAGCAGCAGAGAATAGGCAAAAGAGACAAAGAAATATAGATGGAGAAAAAGAGGGACAGCATGTAGGGTGGGCAAGGAACGAGGAGGAGGGAAAGCAGGAATCTGAAGATTGGCGAGAGCGCAATGGACGAGAGGGGGGCTAATTAAGGAAGACTGGATTAATTAGGCTTCCAGTCTGTATGCCTCTCATACTCCCTCTGAGCTTCATGGTAACACAAGCCACAAACCAAGTCCCAAAAGCCTTCCAGTGTATTGTTCCACTGATTTTCCATCAGTGTGTTTTCAGGATCAGCACACACCACCATGCACTTTATAAGTTCAAATAAAGTTTGAGAAGTTGTAAGAAACACTAAAACAGCATAGACATTGCTATTTTAAAAATCACTTTGAATTTTTGCCCATTCACAGACATTCATCCATCCATTTTCTATACCACTTGACTCCAATTCAGGGTCGAAGGTAGCTGGAGCCTAACCCAGCAAGAGGCAGTGTACATCCTGGCAAGTTTGTCAGTCCACAACACAGGGCCAATTCAGAGACACTGTAGTAAAAAATAGCCATAGTAATGTAGAAGCTTCCATCTATGTGAACAAATATAAATTATGTAGAAATGACTGACTTTAACAAAATAAAACATTGTAGTTTAGTAGTGATTAGATATCAATTATTATTTTTTAAATAATTTTACACATTCAGTCACTAAATCGGTTGCAGACTGCATCTATAAGTGAAAATGTAAAAAAAAAGCAAAAAAAAAAAGTTTCACATAAAAATGTTGCAGTAACTCACCGTGAGCTTGCACTTATTGTGGGAATTTTATGTGTTCTATGTGTTATGTTAATGTTTTTTAATTTAATTGTTTGTTTTTGTTTGTTTTTCTTTTTTATTCTAATCAAATTTAGATGCCAACTAACTTCTGGCTGCGATTCAGAGAAAGTCTAATGACTGGTTGAAGTGCTGCATTTATGAACTGAGTCATCAGAAGGAGAGAAGGATTATTACATAAAACAATTGTAACAAAAAAAAATAGGAAAATTAACAACAAACACAATGTTCTCTAATCTTTACCTCAAAAATGCCTTAACATTACTATGAGGTATCTGCTTATTTATTATTTTGTTACAGAGAAATACTTACCCACGTTAGAACACAAGGTTGGAAACATTTAGTATAAAATCTATATTGTAGTTTTAAATGGATTGAACAAATGGTTGTTGTTATTGTTTAAAATCTAGAGAAAATTAAACAAGAACAAACTATTCTTCTTGACATGATCATACAATCTGATTTATTTTTGATCTTATGTACCCAGAGGGTACAGTAAAGCCGATAAAGTAAAGCAAAGGAGTCTCAGTCTTGGATGGATACAACAAAGCTTTATCACCTTATTCAACACAATACCGTCAGTGATTTTCTCTATCTTCCTTGTGATCAAAATAGAGTGAAAAGGCTTAAGAGGCGATGGGAGATTAGTGTCAGTGTCCATTTCATTCTCTATATGAAAAGAAAAATGACAAAAAGAAAACCCATCAGACACAAGTGTCCTCTCAACAAATCCTTAAAATTAATCAGGGAGATTAGCAGCCACAAAAAGACAAGTATCCTCAAAGAATCAATATGGGGGATAAGTTTGGGGGTGTGGTGTAGTGCTGCTATTGTGACATTATTCATTGTATTAGCAGAGAAACTTCAGTTCCTGCAACCACAAAGTTCATAATTTCCTTTGCAGTTAACATATTCCAAGCAATAAAATGATTCAAATCTGCAATTAGCTCCCTTTCACCAAATATACTTGGATCTGAGTTTGATAGGATAAATATGTATTGTAAGTCCTAGTTTTGAAAGGCTGCACAGAGAGGCAAGAGAAACACAAGTAAGAAGAAGCTGGTTTTACCATTTCGGACCTGATTGACGCCTGAGCTTCCAGCAAGTAATTCATTCTGAGAGGGAGGCACAAGTGCCCCATGCTTCTCCCTGCACAAGTTTATGATAATCCTAATAAATTATGATGCTCTGCACAGGCATTAAAAACTCTGATTGGCACTAAATCAAACAGGATGTGCCTCTCAGGTCAGAGAGAGCTGAGAGTGTGACTGTGTGTGCACCCTGCTGTCCTTTTACCACTATCAATTTTTCTCTATCCTTAAACCCTACATTCTGCAGGTACGCCTACCCATTTCTCTCTCATCTGTCCTTTTGTCTACCACTGTCTTTTGACTCAACTTGTAATTTTCCATTGCATTTCTGTGGAAAACCTTTTGCTACACCTTACCTGATGAACTTTAATCAAAAGCATAAAATGCACCAAAGAATTAGAGAAAAAAAGGAAAAATACAGTACTAATGACAGCATGTGTTATTGTACTTTTGCTTTACTAGCCCGTATTCACTATGTGGCTTTACTTAAAATCCTTTCTGTACATAATTTAATTCATGACTGAATGGGTGACCAAATGACACAAACTCTTTCAATCTCACTCAAGGTCTCATGTGTGCAGGGCAAATTATTTTACCTTCATCAAACAGAGCGGTCATAGGTGCAAAACATCATTTTATTGCCGTAAATCTGGCTGGTCTAATGCTTGATTACTGACCTGCACTGGCCCCTATTATGAAGAGACTGAAAAAAAATCAAGCTACCTTGATTGAAAAAGACAGGAAAAAAATCAGCTAAACTGTTTAATATGTGATTGGTCATGAACGAATCACACGCACGCAAACATACACCCCCCCCCACACACACACACACACACACACACACACACACACACACACACACACACACACAGATCAAGCACAATGCTACTTCAGTAATTCTGAAAATAGAACATTGTTTCAGATTATAATCTACCTTTAAACATTAAAGTGCTTGCTCCTCCAACTGTTTTTAATGTTCCCTCTTTGATGGCAAAAATCTATAATAGAGGGAAACCCTTAAGGTTGATTTACTGAGATCCCCAATAGAGATGACCAAATTGCCTCTGTTGCAAATAGATTGGACCTGTTGTGTTTCCATGATTTGTGGGTGAGAAACTAAGATTGATTGCACAACTGATATCAGGTGCAAACAGCCTTATTTAAATGAGGATTTAGCATGCACAATTAATTTGCCATGGGGAGTGGAGAGGGAGAGTAAGGAAGTTACAAATGTAAAACAAAATTTCAACTATTGCAGATCGAAATAGAGTATTAGTGAAGGAGGCTAGTAGGGGCATAGTCAAGCTCCATTAAAAACATATTAATGTCTCAAGAAAGACTGAGAGAAAAAAGTAAATGCATTTGGAAAAAAACAAAAATTACAGATGAGGTTACAAAGAGATAACTATGTATTAAAAGTAAATAATAGAAAAAACAATTTCATACAATCTAAATAAGATGAAAGGGTGAGCATCAGGGGCAGCTCATGTTTGTGAGATGCAGAAAAAAAGTTGCAGGGAGAAGAGAGGAGCACAGGTGGGATGTACTGTAAACTAATGGAGGCTACTGTTTACCTGTGTAAGAGTAGCAAAAAGACTCCTTCCATTTTGTATTCCAAAAATTTACATAGAAGCAGAATATATATATATATATATATATATATATATAAACATTTGTGTGTAAAGCTGACCATCCTGTTCTGTCTATTTGGAAGTAAAGTTATGCAAAAAAATAATGGCTGAACTTTTCTGATTTCTTTCTCTAAAAAGGGTCTCGTTCCAACATAGATTCCTAACACAATATGGTTAGCTGCCTGGTGCAGTTTTCTCTAAGTGATTGTCTGTCACGACTGGTGTAGAGAACGTGCGGTGAGGACCCAATTGCAGGCAGGCAGCAGCAGGAATGTAGATGGAGATTTATTAAATAAAGAACTAAAAACAAATGAACAATGAACACAACAGGATAATGACGACTATAAAAGACAATGACCCAAACTAAACCTAAGACAGCTGTACAAACCTAAATGAACCCGCAACCCAAACTCAGAAACCAAAGACTTAAATAACTGACACCAAACAAGACCCAGGTGCACATAATCAACATAGATGAAAACAATGAACTGAACACATGGCTTAACGAGTTAACAGAAACACCCCAACATGACATTGTCTACCCTAGACAACAAACACACTAGAAAAAAAATAGTTTTTTTACACCCTTGACCTTTCAACTTTTTATTTTTATTACTAAGAAAAAAAAGTGGTGCACAATATTTACAATTTTGATAGGCTATTTCTTTCATCCATCTCTTCATTCACTGCATGGTATACAGATACTAGCGGATGTTGTTTGTTAGTAATCCCCTAGTAATTGTCCTATCCTCAAGGCCTGACAATCTAATTGACTAAAGATGGAAATAGGTAAAAAAAAAGGTTTGTTCTCACTTCTAAAGGAAAGGCTGTAAATGCCCAAAAAAGAAAAGTTGTTAACGTGTACTAACAGTGCACGTTTATTTAGTCTGTTCCCCTTTACATTATTTACTTTGCATTACAAAAGTAATACCTAAATTCCATTAAATGGCCTGTTTAAATTCTATTGTTGTATTCCATAACTCCACAATGTGAAGGACTAGAAGCCAATAAATATTAGACACAGGGCTCAGGTGGGTTTTATACTCATTTTATGATCATCTTGGACCATTTTCACATTTCATGGGGCTGTCAATGAACAGAGAGCTGGGCCCTGCTCCTTAAGTAGCCTCACTAGCTTCATGGCACAATCAATCCCCAACGTATTCATTGTCAGTTTTGTCAATACACTGCTTCTATTACCCAGCTAATCCAATCGATGAGAGGGGTCATTATATTTTACTGTTAAAGACGGACTCAAAATTATATGACATTTGCTATAAAGACCTACTTGGACTATAAGGCAGAATGTGCTTGAGCAGTGAATGTGGGTTGGAGAAAACTGACCCTATAGACATGTTTTCCTTCTTTCCATTGCTTTTGCCAAACGTCCCAAGCTGTCATTCTGTTTTTGTTAAAATGCCACGCATGAGAAAACCATTCAACGGGAGTTATTCTTTTAACATGTTCAACACTACATCCGTTGAAGCTTGGACATGTGAGGCTAGAATAAAAAAAGCAAAGCTGCAGGATAAGAGAAGTCATCAATCATGAGAGAGGTATACATTTTTCTACAGCAGAAGACGACCGGCATCAGGTTCTGTGCAGAGGCCAGTGAGTGGGATGTTGGAGGCTGTCAGAGGCAGGTAATTAACTAAAAATAATATGTGCTTGACACAGCAGAGGAAAGGGCTTTAAAAGAAATGGAAGACACAACAGAATGAAACCTCCGAGAATAGCCTAGCTAGAGAGATGAAGGTTACTTTGTGTGCCGGCATGAGAGGTTGCAGCATATGCAGGCAGCCTGCTCTGACACCTACATGCAGTGAAAAGATCAAACTTTAAAAAGGCATGGGAAATTCCATTAGATTCCCACATCAACACACACACACACACTATATAGCAAATTAACAGTCTTTCTCACATTATTGTGAGAAAGATACTGCTCTTTCAAAATTGCCTGTCTCTGAGATTCGGAGACATTTTTTTTCTTTTGCACATCTTTTAAAGTTCTGTCAGCACATTTTAACCTGGTTGATGTCTGGACCTATTGTTCTATTGTATGACCCAGTCAGTTTAAGTCATGTTTTTGCTGCAACACAAATGACTTCAGAATACTTTAGTATACAGAGAAGTTTATGAATTTAGGTTACTAAGCTCTGTGGCTTCAAAATAAGCCCCAAACAGTCCATTTTTATTTTAAACTAAATGTGCTGCTGTGGATTCTGACCAGTGTTTTTCTTCCAAATGATAGTGTTTCAGAAGTCTTGTAGTTAGTTCAAATGCAACTTTGGATATTCTTTTTATAAATACAAGAAATGCTTTTTGCTGGCAAGCCTTCCAAACAAACCACGCTTGTTGTCTCTTTCTAACTGTACTGTCATGAACTATAACATTTAAGATGCCATCTGAGGCCCGTAGAGTCTGAGATGCAGCCCTGGGGTTTCCTGCAGTGTCTGAGCAAGTCTGAGCATTGCACGAGCTGGCCATGATTTGAACTTTCTATTGGATCAAATTTGAGAAAAACTGGCAACCCTCCCTAATATTTTTTTTATTGTTGCTGATGGCATTGACATGTCTCACTCGAGCGATTCGCAGCTAAGTGAAACGACTGGGAGGAAAATCAGCAACTCCAAATCTGAGACCATGGTTCTCAACACAAAAAGAGTGGAGTGTCCACTAAAAGTGGGGGATATGGTTCTGCCCCAAGTGGATGGGGTTCAGGTATCTAAGAGTCTTGAAGTGGGGGCGGAATGGGGAATGAGATTGACAGCCGGATTGGTGTGGCACCATACTCAGCTCTCAATTTACCGGTTGCTCTTTGTCCCCACCCTTACCCATGGTCACGGGCTGTCGTGACCAAAATAATGAGATCCTGGGTAACGGCGGCCAAAGGGAGTTTCCTCCACAGGGTGGCCGGTGTCTCCCTTATAGGTGAGAAGCTCGGCCATCCAGGAGGGACTCAGTTTTGAGCCGCTGCTCCTCCACATGGAGAGGAGCCAGATGAGGCGGCTCAGGCATCTGGTTAGGATGCCTCCTGTACGCCTCCCTGGTGAGGTGTTCCGGGCATGTCTCTTCAGGAGGATTAATGCAGATTAATAGGCAGTTGGAAAGATTTGGATTAAATTAAGCTGAGCTATTTTATCCACGAGCTTACTTTCTGGAATGGTTGTGTTGTGGTTGTTTTACCATGTATATTTTATTATTGAAAGTTTTGACTAAAAGCATTGTTGTCTTCTTTGGGCGACATGATGCTCCACATTAATCTGAGCATTGAATGGCCGCCTAATTTGATTAATTTTGACTTATTACCTGGATGGACAGCTGTCTGCATAGAAGTGTTCTGTCTGTTTGATACCTGCCAGTCTACAATAGCTGAGGAATCTGGATAGCTGCCTGATACATCTTGCATTTATAAGTACTTCTTCTTTCTGCTTGTCGAATGCTCCATCATGTTGAACGTGATCCTCTGCCAGGTGTTCACCCCCCTTACACACACACACACACACACAGAGCTTTCTACTCAATTTCAAGTCCCGGTCTGTCCTTTCTGCATGTTGAACTCATAGGACAGGTTGATTTAAATACTGTCAGGTCCAATGAGACCACAAAAAGACTCCAGCTCTGCAAAATGAGTGTTTTTTTTGCCTTGAGTTGATACCATTATGACTGCTTTATAAAAGTTTATCGCGACTCTATTAGGTCATAATTGACCTGTGGTTTCTTATAACTTTTCAAAGTCAAAATAAATAAATGGGAGGGCATGGTCTTGTATATAAGGCCAAAAGGTCAGGGGTTGAAACAATAAATAGCTATATTTGTGCATCCCAATGTGTATAAGAAATCTAACAGGATAATTAGTCAAGCTGTGTTTACACCCCAAACACACTTAGAAGAGTCCAATCAGTGAAGTGGAAATGAAGGATACTGATGATAAGTGAAGCTTCATTAGAGGAATGATCCAAAACCACCTATATTATCATGATAAAAAAAGAAACATGTTTGCACAATTGAAAGAAGGATTTATGTCTTGGATTGTGATGTATTGTTCTTCTTATTAAACTTTGTGAAAAGCAGCTAAAAGATAGGCAAAAATTATGTGGAAGCAAAAATCTGTGAATATGAAACATGCTGCACATTCAAAATGGCCAGTGTGTCAGACAATGGTTCCAGGAATGTATGTGTAAATGTCACAGTGCTCACAGTCCTGGGCACAGAGTTTTTAGTACTTTTTTAAAATATATCTTTAATAACATTGTATATGACAGTCCATTTGTAAATAGATATATTGTTTAATTTATTAAATCACATTTAAAGTGAAGTAGTTCGAAAAAGTCTGGGTATTCTAGACTTTCTGTACAAATATAAATTAATTGAATATTTTTTTTTCTAAATGTGTTGCATTAACCCTTGTCTTGTTTCTTTTTTGTATATTTATACCACCTGGTCTTCTGTTCATCGCTGGTTCATTGTTGTTTTGCTCTTGCTATTGCTAAGTTCTTAGTTCCACCTAAAAAAGTAAGTATTATTAAATATTACTGCATATCACTTCCTGCCTGCGTTTGGGTCCACACCTCTGTGCCAACACTCTCCATTTTAAAAAAAGCAGGAATATATTGCATCTCTATACAGTTGATTCACAAACATGATGTCAAAAGGCAAGCAAATAAACAATGGCCACTATGGGGTGTGGCTGAAAATACATTTATTATTCTGTCTCTCAGTGGGCTCCAGTTTATCTCCTCACAGGTAGTTACAATATGTCACGCTACCTCTTGCTTCCATATGGTGGGCTCAATGGTGGTAGAGTAAAACAGCAGTACTTTGTCAGTTACAGTGATGAAAATATGCGGCAGTAAAAACAGATGAGACTTCTGTTTAACATATGATTGAAACTGAGCACACCAAACAGTGGATAGGGGTTGAAGTGAAAAATGAGTGGGTTGAAAACTAAAACCCTAAACTCAAAGGATGGAAGATTTTATAATGGGAATCACAGGAAAAAATGAAAAACCAAGAATGGAAGTGCACCTTTGTTAGCTTTGCTGTAACAATACGTTTGGGTTGCTTTCTTTAAAAAAAAAGAAAGAAAAAAACTACAAGGAAAGAGTCTTGCCTGTTTTCCAGGTAATGTAATTGCTGTATTGGTGATCTAACACCTTCATTAAGCAGGGATCAAACAGCAATGCAGAAATCAGCAGCATGCAGTCGGTGTGAAACAGACTGGATTAGCAGATGAGAGAGACGTTCTCTTACACAGTGCTTGTTTGAAAACTCCCACGTGGCTAATAGTAGACTGAACACAAGCATAGAGAAGTTTAGCCTCCGCATTGGATTAAAGATAACATACTTGCCCTTGAATAGCCTCCTAGCATTTGTGTTATGTGTTTTTTGAGCAGTTAACCATTTAACAAGAGAACTTAGCAGGATAAGTAAAAAGGCTACAATGAAAATATTTCTCCTGGAGCAATTATTACATCTACATAAATCTCTTCATTTTAAATGGTTCGTTTTCTTGGTTAAAGATTTTTTTCACCTCAATCTGAATGTCTTTTTTTAAATGTATTTATTTAAGTCTGTTGTAGCCTTTGAGTTCAATAAAGAAATAATACCAGCAGCAATTCTATAAACACCAACTAGAAAACAGAATAACTGCATACCTGAACACGGCTGAAACTACTTTTTTGTTGTTTGTTTGTTTGAGGTTTTCTTTGTGTGTGATTTATTCATTTCTCTCTTTTTAACTTCTTGCAGAAAAAAGTTCATTTTTATTCATTTTTTTCTCATTTTTTCGCCCTGTCACATAGAATAAGTAAATATTCATGATACATGTTGCTATTTTGTTTTAAAAAATATAAATAGGGAAAACATAGTAAAACAAGCTAATACGCTTTTTACAAAAAAGTAACTCTTATTTTTGGACTTGTGTGTTTTTAATGATATTTTCCCAGTCTTCAGTTCTCAAAAGACAGTTCACACTGACATAACTATTTGTCAAAACTCCAAAAAGTAGGTCACATGTGCATCAAATTGCATCAAAGTTTGTCTTTATTATCTTTTCTGCTATTTCATGACATCTCTTGATTTGCCTTATTCACCTAAACATTTTTACAACACTTTTTTTATTTATTTATTTTTACAAGTTTTCTTGCAGTTTGTGAGATTGCACATTTACCTGTATGAATGGCTGGCATGTTTTTACTTGTGTAACTATAATTAGCTGGAACAAACTATATAGGTAAATAGGTATATAGGTAAATATAGGTACATTATACACACACACACACACATATAT
>JBAMIG010000020.1:16805123-16821397 GCA_037177335.1 Kiunga ballochi
ATATATATAGTATGCATTTTGAATCCCGCTTAGAAACACAAATAAAATGTAAAACTAGGGGTTAATTTACTTCTAATTTGGGGTTAAGCTATTTGATAGTAATAATTGGGGTAAACTGATAAGAGCACATTTGTCAAAGGCTGGACACTGATAAGATGTAAAAACTGAAGAAAAAAAGTGGTCACTAGCTTACTGTGACATCACTGCTTGTTCTGAGGTTAGACTGAGTTGTTTCCATTAAAATGGTTCCCCTTTACAGAGCAACTAATGATCTGTCATTAAGATACATTGATTTCCCCTTGAGGAGGTTGCATGAGGGGATGCACGGCTTATGTGTGTTTCTCAAGGCAATATCATCAAGTATGGACTTTATTACCATCATCAGACTGAGATAAGATTAATACGTCTAGATAGAAGTGGTCCATGCTTTAATTAGCTCACAAAATGCATAATGTGCTGGCAGGCGCCATGCTGAATCCACTCTCTCATTAAAATGAATGTGCCATATGCATACGTGTTGCACAAACAATGAATGTCAAAATGGAAACTGCAGACTTTGGAAATACTTGTAGCACAGTTGAGGTACTTAACCATGACTTCAGGTTTGTAGAATTTCAGCTTTTGCAGGATTTGTCAGTAGTAAATGCCTGACATGAAGTGGCTGCAAGGCATCATGCAGCATATGGCACAGAACATGGCCATTTTGCTTGTTGCAAAGCATCTGCTGATCCCATATGGGTATTGTATGTGTATTTGTCTGTGTCTAAGAGTGTGATGGAAAGAGAAACGCTTAGTGTTTGCTTTCAGAGGAATCTTTCATCATTCCTTACAGATGGAGGAAACCAAGGGACTGTGCAGATAATTTGTGCTGGCTATTGATTATACCAACAGCTACATCAATCATATTTTTCTTCATCCTGATTCTCACGGTTGTGTTGCTTTAACGCACACAATGCAGATGTGAGACAGAAAGTGGGTGATCACAGCCTGCAACATTGTGAATGTAGCCAATTTACTAACAACAAATGTAAAAATAAAAAAGGAGAAAATAGGAAAGTAATGATGCAGAAGAATGCACATGTGTGATCTTGTGTACTGAAGATAAACACTTGACTGGAAAATAAAACATGGAGGCTGCTAAACATGAATATATTCTAAATTTGGTCTTTGACTTGTATCCCAAGAGGAAGTGAAAGCAACTCTCCATTGCTTTTATTCTCCACACAATAGGCTTGCATTATTAGGAGTGATTCTCGCATCCTTTACAGATTGAGGCGCCTTACAAGACACAGCTTTCCCCCCTTACTGACACTGCATGTGGTTTAATAAGACATCTATGTGCTAATGCCTCTTCCCTACTCTTCCTCTAATCTTATTCACAAAGCTCACAAGTCACCCTCTGAGGTGTCACTCAAGGGGTTTGTGTCTCTATTACCTCTTACCTGATGTTCCTCTCATCATTGCTGTGCTTTTGCTTTCTCCACCACACTGAATTTTTCATGCCCTTGAACCCTGCAGCCATCAGGATGTTTTTATAATGTGAATTTTTTTTCTTTTTTCTTTTGATATATGGCCCTTACCATCCTTTGACTGAACTCTTTTCCTATTTTAAGTCCTTCTTAACCTACTTTTAAATCCATTTTTGTTTTTTAGACATGATAAAACATTGATATCTTAATCACTGTTTTTCTTTTTTTTTTTTTTTTTTTGCATTTGTTTCTTTTAATCTAAGCCAAATGGTTGAGAAATAAGACAAAAAAAGAAGCTAAGGCATATTTAAAGGTATATGTGTGATGCTTTGTTATGCAGCAGACGGCACTGCTGTCCTCAGCAGGAGAAGATAGCTATTTCTGCCTCTCAACCCTAACACGTAAAGAGACTGAGTGCACTTTACTGCTGACCTAAAATAAAACCAAATGTAGCTTAATAACTTGGCAAATGGACTCACTAACTGGTGCACTTTGAGCGCACACGAGTGTTTCATTGCTGTTTGCTGCCTGTCATTGACAAAACATCCACCAGCTTCAGTGTTGACTTCACAGAGGCTGGACAGCAGCCTAACACATAAGGAAGAATGTCCCCAAGTCAGCCCAAGCCAACTCATTAGTCTCCAATTATTGCTGTGATGATAGCAAAGCCTGCCAAGCTAAACCCATTTCAACAATGGTTGGAAAACATTGTGTCCTGTTGTTGTTTGTCTTATATTTCTTACTGTGGTTAGCTAGAACAGCACTGCAGGGATTATCACCACAAATACTGTGCACAAATATGCATAAGTGTTACCGCCGTCAAAGTTAATGTGATAATAACACTGTTATATAACAAGGCTACATCATTAATGCCACCTCACATTAACAGTGCTAAAAAAAAGTGGTGTTATTAATTAAAGTGACTACCTACTATATTCCTGGTGGTGGAAATGCACCACACTGCTGCTTGTACAAGTACTCTTGCCAAGTACACATCAAGAGCATCTGTGACAGGCGACGCGCAGCTGTTATTGGCAAAAAACAGCAATCAAACAGTTGCGTCTTTGTTAACCTGAACTTGAAAGTACAGGAACTTTCAGACCAGCTATCTCTGGTTTTAATTAGACCTTTGGTTTTAAACTCAGCGGCTTACTGATGTCAGTCTCACACCTTTTACCCTGAATGTCAGCATAGACAGTCTGTCAGCTAGAACTCCATCACCTAAGTTTTTAATCTCCAATTCTGAGACATTGGAGATAGTTTAAAATGGGAGCTAAGACCTTTTTATATAATTTTACTTCAATCCAAGTTCCTTTTCTTTGTTTGTAGCTCACCTTTTCTCCGTAACAAAACAGACAGGAAGGATTAGTCTTCATTTAGCCAGGTACCCAGCAGGTTTTAGATGGTTTCCTGCTTCAACACACTTGACTTACATTTATTTGAGGACTTTGAAGTGACTTCCCTGATATTTACATAGCTGAAGAGTAAATGATCATTACTCCTTAATCCCTAACATTAGAGAAACACTCTGCCTCTGCACTATCACCTGTTTAAACCTATCTGTTGTTACAATAGCCAAATTGAAAATAATTTATTCACTCATATCTTTGTTAACTTATCCTTAGTAGTGTCCGGATCTAATGTTGTGAATTTTGAGTTGTTAAAATATCCTGGGGCTGTTGTTTTCTATCAGGCAGCATTCACATGCCATGAAAGCAATTATAACATGTTAACATGAAAATGTGCTAACTCTAACCACATAAACAAATGCAGCATTGTCAACCATTTCTCATTTTATCAAGACACTGGGTTTACTAATCATTTCTGTCAGCAATCACTTTGCACCCTACCCCTACTTATTGAAAAATACATTCAAAAAACACATTCCCCAGTTAAACCAAGGCAACCTGTCTATTTAATAGTAAGCAGAATTCATATGTTGTCAAAAAAGCATCAAACGGTGGATAGAAAACCTACCATATAAAAAAAACACTTAAAAAAAATAAAGAACCACTTAAAGGTTAAAAACATTAGCGAAAAATATGGAAGGATCTTCAGATATTCATCCTGAAAGCAGTCACATTTACAAAATAACCATATCTTAGGTTTTTTTTTACATTTAGGATCTTTAATTAACACATTACTACCCATAGACCAAAAAACTTCTCAAGTGAATATGAACTTTATTATAACCCATGAGACCCCATTGTGACACTTTTGATACATTTACTTTCTCAGACATTCTGTATCACTTTGCTCAAAAATCTAAATCCAGCCTCTTTATGAACACCAGAAAGCAGAAGATTATACAATATGAATTTTGACATATCACATGATGATCAATGCTAAATAGCCTTAAAAAATGTACACTATTTTTTTGGTGATAAAGATCTCATATTAAAACCAATTTAAACTTTTTCTACTGCTTGTTTAGGAGTTGGGTCTGTAAGGAATTTAAAACTGAAGATGTTTGCTGTTTCTGCCTAATTTTGTCTTTATTCACTTATTCTGCAATACTTTATATGATTTGTGTGTCATCTGTTTCAAAGCCACAACCCTAAAATTTAAGATTTATCCAGAGCTGTATAACTGTGTGAACACAACATTGTTGCACAAATTGCAAAAAAGAAAATTGCTGATAATTTCTTTTACAATTCAGTGATATTTCGGCAAGAAGTAAGCACTCAGTCTTAATGTGGCTTTATACTAGGTGGTAGTTTGTGTTTCCTTTACTCTGCATTCTTTCTTTTCTGAACTCGTAGCTTAGAAACCTCAAAACACAAACAGTCCATACTAATCTAATGAATCCCAGTGCTGTGACGCAGGCTAGACAAAATGGGCAAAACAACCTAGAAATTAGTCTTTTTTGTATGTTGGAGAAACAAAACATCTATGTTGATGTTTTAAAAACTATTAGATTGAGTTGTTTTCATTGTTTTTGATAACATTTGTTGAGTTCTGTGAGGGATGGTCTGTTTTTAGGAAAGGCTGTAATACACCAAACCATTAATTTGTCCAAATCCGAATAACACTGTTTAATGACACAACTAAAGCAAACAATAATAAAAATGTGGAAAATGGAAGCTGTAGTCTCAAAAATCTGCTGAAATTATGGTGGTCTCAGTTTGTCAAGTGGCACATTCAGAGCTTTTTACCAAGACAAGTAAAGATTTTGTATATTTTTATGTGTAGAAGAAGCATAATTCCAGGATCATAATTACACATTCAGTCAATAAAATCTCAAACACAATCACTGCAAACAAAGGATTCATTAGCTAACGTCACTAAAACTACTAACATTTTTCCCTTTTACATTCAAAACAGGCAAATGCGCCAAAAAAAATAAGATGTTGCCCTCAAAGGGCCTGTCTGCCTCCTCTGTGCACCTGCTTCACCTGACATTTGCAGCATGCTGCACGTTGGATGCTGCAGGCCCTGCAGAAAGTCATCTGTTGCCATTATTGTGCTATACTAAACCCATACCGACAAACCACTAACATATGAAATTCATTTTAATTTCCATTAATGTCACTACAATAACCCAATATTGCAACATTTTAAGTCATATTTTTGAGAACAGCAAATAATTCTCTCTGCAACCACTTTCTTTTCTCCTTCTTTTCTTTTTCTTTTTTTGTTGCATGCAGATAGACAGTTGTGGTGTGAAATGTCATTTAGATCTCTGAACTCCCCTCAAAGCTGTGCAAACTACACAACCACCCCACTGTTCTCTCTGAGGAGCGATCTCTAATGATATGGTCCATGAAACATAAGTGCATTGCATGCTGTTGATGAAGAGGTTTCCAATCAGCCACACGTCTGAAAAAAACAGACAAGAACACCATGTAATCATCAAATAATCGTGAGCAAACCACAGTCTCACGTTCCAAAAAGTTGTGATTTTGCGCTGGTTTGTGCAACTGAATTTAAAGGAAGGGCTTTACTTTCAATTTCTTACTCACACACAAACACACACTCTCACAGGGCTTTCCGACATGATGCTATGCAGTGAGTCGAAAGAATCTGCGCTCCTTCAGCTTGCATTGTGTGGCTTTGCGTGTTGTTGTTGCTCATATTGATGTGGTGCAGTAACCTACAGAGGGTCGATGGATCATGCGCTCTCACAATTACTGGAACAGCACCAGTAAACTTGGTCATGTGTGCACTGGTTAAAAGTGGCTGACGAAGCCATGTAAGAAATGAGAGGAAATAAGCAAAAGGGGGAAATAAAGGAATGAAAGTAGGCGCAAAATAAGCAAGCGGGAAAGGGGGCCAGTTATATCCAAAGTCAGACGGGGTCATGAGTGATGGCTTGTGAGTGGGTGACTGTGCGCACGCGTGCGGGGGTAAGGGGGGGAAGTGGGGGTAAGTTCTAATTAGAAAACAAGATAAAAAAAAATTGTGCACGCGTGCAGGCACAGAAACATGATCGCGTTACACTGGGAAGCACGCACGCACACATTCCATCTTTGAGGGGGTAGCAGGTGCAGACCACGACGGGTTCCTTCTATGAAAATCAGCCTGCAAAGCAAATCCTTCACCACTGTGGAGTTCTGGCGTCAGGCTCCAAATGGACAGCTGTATTCGTTCGTACAAATAGGACAAAAAAAAGAAATAATTATGCAGAGCCACGCTTTATAAAGTTGACTGGCTTCCAGCATGTACCGTCATTTGCATTCCGGTCCATATCAATCAGCACAACCACTCTAGGTAGTCGAGCAAACAATGGATAGTCCTCATTACAACAAGCAAGATTATATTCCGTAGTTGCTTTATCTGGGCGGAATATTTAACCTTGTAGGCGTAGAGAAACACAAGAAATATAACTATCTTAGTCTGTAAAAAAAAAACCCTGCTGCCTGGAAAAAAAAAAAAAGGGGGGGGGGGGGGGTCACAATGCAGCTTTGCGACTAACAGGCAGCAGCACAGGGTTCAGCTACATTCCACGAGCTTTCCGTACAGTTAAATAAAAACACCGAGATGCAGAAATGGCACATTACATGGGAAAATATTCAGATGTGTGAGGCAACCATTTTAACACTGAGCTCTCAGAGGTAATAAGACGTTTAGCGGCGCATTATGAGAAAAGGGGGGCTACTGGAGTCAGCTTCGCAGCAACCCACGCTAATACAAAGCCTGAAAGACAAAAAAAAACTTACCCATATCGGCTTATCTGTTAGCTCCAGCCTACAGGTTTTAATGGCTCCTTGTGCGCGACATCCGAGTCCGCATGATGCGCTCTCCACAGGCAGGTATCGTCCTAATCCACTAGTCCGGTCTCTCCGCGCAGCCGCCGACACCAAAGCGCACCTGCCCTTTACTCTCCCGGACCTGGATATGTTATCCGGTTTAGTTCTGCATCTATACCCGTACAGCTGAACCGGGACGAATCTCATTTACTCCAAACTCCAGATTAAAGCCGTATAAATCCAGCTTCAGAACTCCCATTCCAAGCTCTTGCAGCAAAGGATCTTTCTGTTTTTTTTTTCTTTTACTTCAAGTAACTGCCAAAAAGAGCACTGCAGTAGGCGCAGACAATAATGAAGCCACATCCAAATAAGTCGTGTCAGTCTTACATGCGCAAAGAGATGCTGCAAGAATCCGACCGCAAAACTTCACAAAAGCAGCAGCTTTACGCAAAAATCAGAACCTTATTTTCCATACTAGTCAAGCAGTCGTGAGATCCCAGTTAAACCGTGTCTGTTATATATTCTTAAAGGATGCTCAGTCCCGATCCGCGCATGGCGCAAAGAGGAAAGTAAAAGCAGGTTATTCCTAAGTCGTTGAGAAACGCTGTCAACGACTGTCAAGGGATAGTCATCCAAAAATTCACCTTTTTTTTTTTTACTCTCCCTTTGCGCCTCGCTCCTTTCGCTCTTGCTGCCGCTAGGTTTGAAATACAGCGTGACGCTGTTGTTAATCACGTCTGCATGTCAAAGCAACTTTGTCAGGCAGAATCGGAATGCCCTCTTCTGGTGAGACTACGATCCGGGAGCTTGTCCGAGAGTGGATGTATGGGGTGGTAAGGTTTGAAGGAATGTTGCCTCAGATAAAAAGGACTCATAGTCACTACAGTGCATCCTCACGTAGGTTCTGGAAACACTAACTTTTAAAGAATAGCTTGCTCTTTATGTGGGAGGAAACAGCTACAGAAACGACTTCACAGTTCAAAACACAAGACATGTGTTCTGTTTCTATAGTTTTCATCTCGCTCTGTCTCTTCCAGTTTCTTTATTTGCCCACTTTAATTATGTGTTTTGGATGTCTGAACATATTTTAGGGAAGTGTTTGCCTTTAAAGCAACATTTTTTACTAAGCTACGTTTTATTTATTTATCAAACAAGTTAAGAATTTGCCTGTTGAGGTAAACCCGTAGGTATTATGATTAGGTTTGTAGCATAAAATAATGAGAAAATTACATATTATTTTCCCTCTATATATAACTATATACAAGCAGAAAACAGCCATGTTTGAGCTACATCAAGTGATTGAGTGGAAGCTTCTATAAAACGCTGTCCATGGTGCTGAAAGTCTTCGCTCCGACAGGGGAAGCCTGAGACTGTCTGGTGCTGAATTCTCGTTTCAGCCTTAACGAAATAGGATCAATTTCCTAACTTAAAGTCGTATACAAAATTCATTTTAACATTCTGCACTAACCTATATTGAAAATGCAACCCCCCCTTTCCCCAGTATAAGGCCAGCTGCCTCTTAAAGCTTGCATTATGGAATAAAATGGGCAGCTAAATTTTTAATGTGAATTGCATGTGTGCTCGCTCAGCCCCTTTCTTCAGATGTAGCTACAGATGGGTGACAAATTGAAATATAAAAAGAATAAATTGGTGAGTGGACGAGCACAAAGACTGCAGATGCTTCCCCACAGGTGTATTCCACGGTCCAATTAAGCTCTGTGGTATCCATAAAAATGCTGAGTTGGCTGAGTTGCTTCGGTTTTGAATCATGATAGGTAATGGGGAAGGTGAAAAGAAGATTTCTTGTTGGGGAAAGAATAAAGGTTGCTTTACCCATAAAGTCAGTCTGTTAAGTTGACAAATGTCTTGTCAGAAATGTCATATTAAGAAACATCATCATAAAAATTCATCAAGATCCACATTAAATCACTTGGTGAAAAGACCACAGTTACTTATGTACTCATGTAAGTCATAGAGGACATTTTGTTAAAGTAGTTTGGGCCCATATGGCTCAATTTGTCAGAAAGATCCATGCAAACCAACAAGGGATTGTTATGACTGGTTATCCTTGCCTTACAGTGAAACTAGTTCATCCTGTTGAGAGACATTTATTTCAGTTTCTAATTAGCTCCATTCAAGAGACAAAAATGAGTCACTGAATGGTATACCAAAAATTTTAAACATTTAAAACATAGAACATACCTTCTGCATTAGTCTGATATAAGAGATAAATAAAATAATAAATAAAATACAAAAATGTATTAATATAGCTATATATATATATATATATCATTTTAGTCACCAGGTCCAAGATTTAGCTATTTGATAGGGCTTGTAAACAGAACCAATCATAACATCAAAAACTGCATCAGTGAATATCTTTTTGGTTGAAAGGCATTTCATCCCAACAGGAAAGTTCCAAATTCTGAAGCAGACTGTAGTTTTCACAGGTCCACTTCTCACCCGTTATCCTCATTACCTCATTAATTTGTCATTTTCTGTATAGATCACTATGCAAGTACATTAAATTTGAAGTAAATCACTTCACAGTGTAGTCTGAACACCACCTGTTGCCAAGCACAACCCATTACATTGTGATGTTCATTGACATTTTTAAGCGCCCTGCTTATAGGTAAGATTCATATTTTATTGGTAACACAGCCCTAAAGCCTTTATTCATCTTGCACAGGTGTAAATTTTCCACAGGATGTCTTGCACTAACTAATTGTGCATGACAGGACCTAATTCTGCTTCTTCTCTTGATCAGGTTTTAAACTGTATTCCCAAATGCTAAGCAATGGTGTAAATCAGCATTAAGATAAGAGTGTCTAATATAAATGTCAATAAGGGCTACTCCCTTGACTACTTAGTCCATTTTGTTCCCCTTTTCTAGTAGGCCATTTTTATAATTAACAATTAGCTCCAGTATACCTGCCCATTAAGTATTGATTATAACACCAATTCATCAGCAGGGCACTGGTTAACCGTTTACAGAGCACCTCTAACAAAAGGAGTCAAACATTCTCCATATTTCATCCTAAAATTCAGCATCTTTAACTGTGGCACAGGCGCTGTATCTGTTCCCATGCAATTTGGCTGATGACTTTAGCCCTGGATCCAGTTCAACAAGCAGAGGCCATTCTGCTGACGGCGCTGAAACAATTAATACCCTGTGAAGTTATGGAGATACAGACAGTGCCAACCTATGGGTGACAGCAGTGATTTCTTCTCTCAAGAAACATAACTCTATAGTTTACCCCAGCTGATGAATCGCTTGTTGGTTTAAGTGTTTGTTGGCTTTGGAATATTCCCCATTAAAGGGAAGCAAAAAAAAAAAAAAAAAAGAAAAGAAAAACAGAAAAGAAAGAAGGAAAAAAGTGTTAGAAAACCAGTAGCATCATTGAATACAAAAATTCCTCTTTTGTGTAGAAAAAATGTTTTGGCAATATACAGTTTATACACAATGAATGGTCTCCATAATGACTAATTGTGCCATTCAGAAAAAAACAAGCTTAAATAAAGATATTTACTAAAACACTCTAGTTTGTCAAGAACTGTGTTTGTTGCCCATCAACATTTATGGGTTGAACAATCTTTCAGGTTGCAGCTGCTGCTGGGGCCTTCTGTGAATACAGTATGTGTGATTGGTGAGATCTCACAGAGCCTGTTGTTGCAATCAAAGGCAAAAGGAGATCATCCACATATTCTCTGTTCTGCATCACATTAGGATTGTTGTCCAAATACAATAAAATACATTCAGACACAATAAATTCACCATGCCCCCCCCCAAAAAAAACAAACAGAGAACAAAAATAAAAAATATAGCAATAAAAAAAGCAAATACAATGAAATGCACAATTTGCATTTTATTCTTATTAACTTGTTAATAATTGACAAAATTGTAACATGATGAGTCATTCCCTCAAGAAAAGCAAAATAAAAACAAAAACTTTTTAAATTCCCTGAGCTGTGAGGGAAGCCAAATATAAATACATTTATGTGTATATTTACATATCTTTACATATCTTAATATTATATGATTTGGGGCGAACAGAGAGAGAAATATGGTTTAAATGCTAGTTAATTATATAAGGTAGATGTAGGGATGGATGGAAACGTTGACAAGCAGCCTGTACGGCTAAATGTTCGGCCTTCACAGGTGCATGTGTTCTGTTTAAGAGATTCTGACACCAGAAGTTATTTTCAGGCTATCTCCAGGGTGAGAGACAGCTCTGCTCTGTCCTTCCCGTGTTCACATTAGACTAGGACTTGTTCTCTCTCATGTTCTTTTCTTTTTCTATTTCCTCTGATCTTAAGCCTGGCGGAATCATCTTAACCTGCCTCAAGGCAATTTTCAACCTGACACACTGCGAGTCTGGGATTCACCCGGGAATGTGAATCATCAAAACAAATTTACAGGGACAGCTGATATGGTGAATATTAAAGTAGAAGTCAAACTTTTTTTCTACATTGTTGTTGTTTTCCTATGAAAACAAAGAAAATTATTTAATGATGCCAAGGTTTTCACAGCAGATGTGGTTGTTGCAAATCTCTGTTTTGCAGGTCGCTTCCATTAACCTTTACCCCAAGCTGGTTTCCAATCTGGAGCGCTGTGTTTCACATACTGCACATACTGTAGCTCAGGTTGGCACTTAGGTGTCTGGGCATAGATGTACACACTAGCAGACATAATAAGCACAAGAGGCATGTCAAACAAGCAGAATAAAGCACATCTATTTGCACTGGTTGCACAAAGATTAAATGAAATGTAAGTTTTTTTGTTGATATTTTATAAATACACACACTTTTTAGGGCTTTTCACATTACACTTGCAGACTCCAAGTCAACCCAGAAGTATAAGTTGATATTTCTTATGTAGTTTCTGCAGGAGAATTGAATAATTAATTACTTTATGAATAACCAATAATTGGAAAAATAAGATTTTATAGCAAGCTGTGGAAAACTACTTAAGAATTTGGTATTTCTTATTCAATCAAGGCTTACAATTTATATATTGGTATTAGCTGAGACACAATACAAAATCTGAACAATATTTACTCACTGTGTGACATATAATTTAATAAATATTTTTAATCATCGATGGTTCCAAATATTTTTGCATAAATTGCACAAAAACATCCCTGCTGAAAAAAAATTTGACTATAAAAGAGCAGAATATATTACATTTTGCTAATTTGACACATACACATGTTTGTCGTGGGCTTTTCCTGCTTTAATGTTACTCTCCATATTTTGTTCTCCTAACCGTCTGATCCCAGGCCTGCTTCATGTGTTTTGTCTTGGCAGCGATTTGAAAGATAAGAGGTGGGCATCTGTGTTGGTAGTGCCTTGCCATCTGTCAACTGCCCATGGGGTCTCTGTGGACATAAGCTCACATGGGTGGAACATGGGTAGGGAGGGAGCTTCCAGTTTAGCTGAAGAGGATTTTCAACACAAATTTCTGGAGTTTAAGGACACTTAAAAAGAGATCTATCTTAGAAGACAAGAGAAAAGAAAATGATGATAAAAAAGCAAAACATGGGAACCCAAGTTCAGGTTGATTATCATAGAAAAATAGAAGTGGGTGAGATGCTTAGGAGTGGATTAAGTTCATTTTGTGACTAAGATGGAAATAATCCCTTGAGCGAGAGTTTCCTTTTGTTGTGATTCCTTGGCATCGTTTTCTTCTTTACTCAGACCCTTTCACAACTATTTGGGGTCAAAAGTATAGACACAAGGGTGTCCATTGCCGCCATTGCAAGACAGAGGAATTTGCATAATGTAAGATGATAAAGATCTATAAACTCTACAGATCAATGAGGTGCAATTACAGGCCAGTGGAGTTTCTTATCTTCCTCAGTTTAACTTTCTGCTGCCTGTGGTCCTCTACTTTCATTAAATCCCCAATGTGATTAGGCTGGCTGATTGGCACAAGTTGAAGATTATCACAGAATGCAATCTCTGTTTGGCTGCTTTACTTTTGTGTTCAAAGACACAGCTGAACCATCCTCAAGGACACATTTCATGTTGATGATAAATAGCATTCCTTGTTTCAACAGTTATTGTGTTGTGTCTCATTTTTTCTCCTTTTCTGTTACAAAAATGTTAATGACTCGGCTCTTGTGACCTTTTTTAAATGAGCACATGCTAGCATAATTTAGAATAAGGGTTAGCATTATTATGCACTTGGTTTTGCCTCACCTTGCAGTTTAGTTTTTTTTTTTTTTGAGGGGCCTGTGGGATGGCAGTTAACTGTGGGGCTGTACATTTGTTAAAGTGCAATCACCTGTGAGAGAGTTTGAGTCATTCATGGTTAGAACTGTGAGAAAACAAGCTTTTATGCAAATATGTACATTAAGAAACGTAAATTTCTACACAGCATTTCTTTTTCTCGCTTTTCTTGCAATTTAAATATTATTCTAAATTGTCTTTTTTTTTGCTGCTGTGGAATCACGTGTTCAATTGATCTCATTCCACTCTTCACATCTAAAGCTGCATAAAAAAATTTGACACTTTCTGAAAAAAAAGAAACAGAAAAACAATGGCTTCCATCCTTTCTACCAGCTGATTAGACTCAGTTCAAATAGCGCTTCATCACGGTGATGAGGAAGTAGAAAAAGTCCAACACAGTGTTCATCATGTCGTGGTGACACACGGAGGCACAATGATTAGTAGTGCTCACAAGAAGACTTCCATATGACTCAGCGTTGTTTGGCCAATTACTCAGCACGACCTCACTCCCTCTCCCTTGACACACCCACTTTGTACCACATTCCACCCATGGTGGTGGCTCGTTTGACTCCGTCCCCCTTCATCCCAATTCTCTCCTCTCATTCCTCTATTTTTGGCATCAGACATTCTGGGCACGTCGGCCTCAGCACAATGTAAATTATTCAGCCTGGCTTGCCAGAGGCTGGGAGCGAATCATAAATCGCAGATGGTCTCAGGCTATTTCATACGGGTGACTGTGGTTAAACACCAATGCACAGAATCATTTTCAAACCCACACAAATATAAGGTTTCATTACTTGTAGCTCAGTGAGAGAGTGTTTGATTTTGAAGTCTCACGGTTTGGCTTTTGTTGTTGTTGCATTTAAATCGACACTGTGTGCCTGTAGCAGATGACACATACAGCACCTCTGATTTCTGGCATGGTATCAAAGAAGACTTCTGCAGAGGTTAATTAACTATCGATGAATACAGAACATGTCAAGTGTTTTCTCAACGGCTTTGTTTCTGTTTTTCTTTCTTTTAGTGCAAAAGTTCCTGAATAACGACACATGCCAAAAATGTAATCACGTACTGTTTTTTGTTGTTGTTATTTTTTCAGATCTTGATCCAATTTCATCTTTGCAAAGGAAAGTACAGTAAACTAAAAGATATTACTGAAAAGATATTGTAGCCCAAGCACTTTAGAGCCTAATATATATATATATATATATATATATATATTTCCCACTAATTAATGATAATGACTTCAGCTCCAGCTGGTAAAACAGACAAAAACATTTACTCTCTTGTGGGAAGACAAAACATGTGCTTTTCTTCTTTCACTTTTGGGCTTCACAAAACTAAAATGTGGATGTTTTCTTTACAATATGTAAAGATTTTAAGCAAGTTGTTGGCTTGGAAACCATGAAATTAAAGACTTAAAACAACTGCAAGAACACCACTCCCTGTGGTTTTTTGACATTTCCTGACATTTCACTATATTTTCTATTTATTTTCCAAAAGGAATATACCTAAACTTCATCTTCAAAGTGTGCACTTTGCAGCTGTCGAATAACTGGTACCTCAGAGATACAGTATAATGAGACACATTAAGATGTGTGACTTCAAGTAAAATAACTTATTTTTTTTTTGTACGTTTGTCCTGGAACTCCTGGCTTAAAACTTGTTGTGCTGTTAGCATGGAGCAGCTCTTCTCTACTGTTAGTTAGGTGATTTCATTGACAGTGCTAACATAGCCTTGAAAAATAGATGAAGAAAGTCGGTCTAGTGTCATGAACAGATGCCAGGGTGAGGAGGCACTCAGTGGGGCAGCCTCATGTTTAGTGAAGCAGTTTGCTGTTTAATTACATGCTGTGGGAGTCACCTTGTTTAGGCCTTAGAGTTCACACGGTTAGGCCAAGGGCACTTTACGTACAGGCATCTATGACCTAGATCTGAAGAGTGGGAATAAGCAGCACAGATGTAAAAAGAGACAAACATGCATTCGGTTTATCTTTTTTAAGAGAGCCATGGATTTGCTCAAATGCTAACTCTCTGGAGGTTATTTTAACCTTTATCTATGCATATAGAAAATGTACAGTCAAAAATTCAAAAGAAAAAATAAACTCCTGTGGTCTCTCATTGGAAAATACCAAGAGGTTATCTAAAGCAGGGTGAATTTTTAAGTACCTGGGGGAAAAATATGACTCTAGTAAGAATCCACCTGCAGGCTTTCACCTAGAATCAGATAAATGTTTCATGCTATGTCTTACTAAAAGCAACACATTAGATTCAGAATATTAACACATTAGCTGGGTTAGATTGGGCGATCTGGAGATGGCTTGTCTGGGTTGATGGTATGAGACACCAGGGTGTTTGTGGTGCCTTGGGCCCTGCAGCATCTCCCCTTGTTGATGGATGGTCAATTCTGGAAATGTTCCTGTGGTTGGCGGAGCAGAAATACAATAATACACTTTTTTTCTTTATTCATTATAGTTGTTATTATTATTTAGTATTATCTTGGTGATGATAGAGGTGGTAACCTTTGTGTTTGTTATTATTATTGTTTTAATATTGCTGTTAATATTAGTGGAAGAGTGACAGTATTAATATGTATTTTTGTTTTACTTATTTTCATTATTTTATTTTCCCTATCAATTGACTTTAAGTGTTTAATTGTTATTGTTGTTATAGGCACCGTCTAATTTCTGACAAAGTAAGCTGACTAAAATTATGTCGGTTGTTGGAGACTGTAATGCTAACATTTTCATATTATGTTTAACATTTTCAAATTACAGATCGAACTTGCTTATCATAATTTAATGATTGTCTGGTTACCATAAATAATAAGTTCTTACTAGAAATGACAGATTTGACAGTACACTTTGGCCTTACAGCAAGAAGGTTGCTGGTTTGAGCCTCAGTTGGGGAAAGGGTCCAAACAGAGGCCTTTTTGTGTGTAGTTGACAAGTTTTCTCCATGTATGTGTGGCTTCTTTCTCAGGTACTCTGTTTCCTCCCACTGTCCAAAGACATGCATGTTATTGGGCATTCTAAGTTTTCCATAGGAATGAAAGTGAGCATGGTTGTCTGTCTCTCTGTGCCCGCAATGGACTGGCGACCTGTCCAGGGTGTACTCCGTCTCTCACCCAAATGTTTGCTGGAATAGGCCCCAGCTTCCTTTAACAGAATTAGAAAATTACTTACAGACTCATTGACTGCACCACACCAAGTATGAGTGCATGGCATTATATACTATACATCATAACTAGCCATGGTAACACAACTTTAACAATCTAACGTAAATGAAAAGAAGGACCAGTACAACAAAGCATAAGTCCATCCATCCATTATCTACCGCTTTGTCCCTAACGGGCTTGCGGGGGGCCTGGAGCATATCCCAGCAG
>JBAMIG010000020.1:16826096-16843268 GCA_037177335.1 Kiunga ballochi
AGCATAAGTCCATCCATCCATTATCTACCGCTTTGTCCCTAACGGGCTTGCGGGGGGCCTGGAGCATATCCCAGCAGCCAACGGGCGAGAGGCGGGGTACACCCTGAATGGGACACCAGTCCATCAAAGCATAAGTCATTACTCATTATAATAATGATGACCAAGAGGACTGAGGGTTGAATTAAGTCAGGAACTCCATCTAGTGGACACACTAGATTTCAAGATTTCAAACTTTCATTTTACAGGACTGAAACCCTTATCATTTACTGTTCTATAAGATACAAATAATACATTGGCATTTCATCGGCAAAATAACAGCCACAATGGAAAAGCACTGATATCTGACGATTCATTTGGCCAGCCGATAAATCAGTGAAGTTCTGATCAAAACACCCTGTTTTTGTTACAGACCTCTATGCAAAGCTGACTGTGCAGTTTCCTCCTGGGGATTAGCTGCTTCCTGTTAGCCTTCAAGGGTCGCCCTTAGTGCCAGTGATTGGTCGCCTTTACTTCCGCTTGCCTGAACCTTGTTATGGAGGACGTGCAAGTCGCTTGTTTCTGGTTGTTGACTTTGCCAGTTTGGACAGCATGCGTCCAATGATAACCATTGAGTGCCAAGCATTTACACACAGAATAAAAAATGGATTAAGCCTAAACAAACTCACACAGCAAGTATCTGTGGATGGTACCAACAGAAACCTCTTTCTCATTATGTCTCGGGTAAGTTTATGTCAATCTATCACTAAGCGCTCCATATCTGTCTCTAGTATCAGCCAGAATGTGTCATATTTATGTGAATTCTATGACCAGAAATAAACCCACAGTGCCCAGTTATATTGTATTTTATTTCATATTATTTGTGAAACCACAACACAAAGAAACAGAAACTCAGAACATACGTTACCAGCTGCTGCAGACCCAGCTGCAGCTCGGCAGCAACAGCAGGTTACCATAGCAATGTGTCACAATGATAGATAGTAAACGAAAAACTAGAAACTGGACAAACTAACAGTTTTAACGGTTTAATAAACGTTAACGTTTCCCTTTTTTGGACTCCTTCTGCTTGGCCTAGAGAAACCTATTTTTTTCTTTTACCATTGGTTCAGTGTCTCTGAAACATGCTTAAAAATTGACAAAACCCCTGCAGTTGTTTTGTCTCTTCCTTCTCTTAGTAATGTAGAAGCATTTACACACAAGCATAACAACATTTCGTAACAGTGTCTCAAAGGAAAATATAAAGAACAAACTCTTGTACTTAGCATTGGGAGAATTCTGTCTGCTACAGTACTTATATCCAAGTCATTTCTCCCACAGAGGAAGTTTCCTTTTTTTCTGAGACTGTGCAATCCCTTTTAAAAAAGTTAAATATAAACACAAGACATGCATTTATGAAAAATAATTTGATTTTAGAAATGGTCCTGGGTGTCTGGTATATAATAATACTACATTCTTTATATACATACACTCACAAGTTTTTCTTTTTGTTTTTTTTTTTTTTTGTTTGTTTTGTTTTTCAAGTTACAGTAGTATAATCTCTTTTTAATACAAGCACCTTACCAGTCAATCAAATGGCTGCAATTTTATGCATTTATGCAAATACACATGGATAAGATAAGTTGTTCTTTATGTATTTATTTAGCTTTTATAAATACAGAAGGAAACAACTAAAACAAATGAAAATATAAGCTATAGTTGAATAAGTTGAATTAATTAGGCTAAATTAAGTAATAAAAAAACAAATAACCTGACGGTCAATGTAAAGTAAAAGTAAAAAATAAATAGTGTTGAACAAAATAATACAAAAATAAATTGTTAGTCTTTCTATAGGTTACACCTCCTAAACTGTTTTCCTCTAATGTTCTTGGTTATCCACTCCTCCTTTTATCCACCACCATCACTATCTACATAAATGTATGTACCATGCTCAGGTTGAGGGACATAGTAGTGAATGTCATCCATAACCATTTCTGTAGTTTTGTTGGCTGTGTGTCCAATTTGTTTCAATAAACCACAAAACAGATTGTACATTGTCATGAAGAACACTCATTTTTATGGTTCTATAAAATGGAAGGTTTTTTTTTTAAATGGTACTTTGAATAGATCAATGCAATGGTTTAAAAAACTTTGATAACCCATGTGTGCATGTACAAAATTCAATGAATATATGTCATCACTTGTCTTTGTAATACTGTTTTATTTTTTTATTTTTTTTTTATAGTACAGAGACTGAACATCCTGTATTTAAAATAGCTGATAAAAAAAAACCAAAAACAAAACATGTATAAGATTTAGAGAAACCGATAAGTTAATGCCCACACAAGGCTGTCATCCGAACCAAAACACCTTGATGACACAGTTACGGTGGTTGCTTTTTTACTTATGCTGTTTAAAAGTATGCAGAATGTCGTCTCCCTACATGCAACCTTGGATCAAATGGGCTACGGCAGCAGAAGACCACACTTCTGTTAGCTAAGGACAGAAAACTAAGGATACAAAACTTACTAAAATTAGACAAATAAATAAATAAATAAAAGTTTTCGTCTGATCAGTCTTTATGTCAGTTATAGCAATCAATCAATTTGGTGTTATCAGCATGAAACCTTAGATCTATTCTGCCTTGTAGCAATTGGCCAAGTTGGTGGTACTGGCATAGTGTGGGAGGCATTTTTTTTTATCCCTTTGGGTCTTTTGGTATTAATTGAGCATGACTTTAACACCACAGTCCACTGGAGTACTGTTGCGGATCTTCCCCATTCCTTTTTAAACTGCAGTTTATCATCTTCTGATGGCAATTTCCAGTAAAATAATGTCAAAAAGCTCAAAACATCTCCAACTAGGTCCTTCAAGGCACAAGTAGATCTTGTACATGGGTTCATTCATAAAACTGTGCATGACAAAGATAACTACATTGGAAAAACAGGAAATGTGGCAAACCAAACCTAACAATTTGTTAAACATTGTGCAACACCTCCTACCTTTATAAATCAGAAGTAACAATAAAATTGTGAGGGAGGGAGCACATTTCTAGGCCCACATTTTGATTATAATATGTCAGATACACATTCTTGATAAATATAATTTGAATCATTTCCATGGTGCTCAGGGTAAAGAATAGGAAGTCTGAATATGAGATTTAGATCCAAATAGACAACAACAGTGAAAAAATTTTATTTTTTGTTTGGTTTGCATTGTAAGAGTGTCACCAGTGCCAAAAAGCAGAGGAGTGGCCGTATGTGGCAGTACTGTCAATGACCTCTTATCTGAGCGCCGGATAATCCCAGAGATAAAAAAATAAATAAAAAAAGTGGTCAAACATTACCGTTGAGGGGAATAGTGCATTCATCAACAAGACAAATGTGCAATGGAGGAATGGTGCTCAATTGCACACATAAACGCTCACTCCCACAGGTGAGAAGCTTGCTGGGATGACTGACAAGTTGTGCCGCAGGCAGATGGGTCACTGACATGCTGAAACTAAATGTGTCAGAGGAACAGGGTGATGATGCGGGTCATATATTTCTCTGTTTCAGATTATAAAACGAACATGTATAGTGACAAGCGAGACATCTCTGACATTCAAATATTTTGGCTCCTCTGTGTCCAAGCCATGTTTGCTGTACTGCAGCTGGAGGGAAAGGGGGAAGGAACTCCAGAGCATTGTCTCCAGCAGTTGTGTCCATGCAAAGGGACCATCTCGGAGGTGGAAAATAAAGACTGCCCTGACATAACACTGAAAACATGTTTTTAAAATAAAAAAGCATTTTCTACCTCATGTTTTTATGCCTTTTCCATCACTCCTAGATGCTGCAGATAGCACCACGATGCGTCTGGCAAACATTTAGCTTCAATTCTTCTGCACTTTAAGAAGGAAAAGGTGCAGAAGGACTAGCATGAACTGGTTCCACATGACACGGCCAGGTTCCCCCTGTTGCTTGTCTGTAAGGCTAGGTCCAAAGTACTCTCTTCCAATTAAATAGAAACTAAAAACACAACAAACAAAAAAAAAACAAATGTGTTTCCAGATAATCATCAGGATGTTTGAAAATCGATTTAATGATACATTATTTGTTGATATTCATGGTTGGTAAGTTACTTTTGTTGCAAAAGCTATGTTGGGTTGATAGTAAAGTGGCCAATCTATGCCATTGTCCTTTCAGATTACCTTTGAACATTCATACACTGGCAATCCCAACATGAAAGCAAGATTCCAATCACAAACCCTGCAGGTATTGGACAACCTGCTTGAACAACTGAATTATTGCCACCACTGAAAAACAAGTAAGGTGTTTTCTTTTTTTTTTCTTTCTTTTTAAAGATGGTAATAGTGGTGAAACATAAGAATTGTTTGAGCTCCTGTTTGCAAACAAACTTTTGATGGTTTGCAAAGACTTAGTAAAACAATAGATCAATTTAACTCATGTATTCCACACATACAAGAAAAAAAAATCAATTTGAGGTGCAGGACACATCACATGGTCAGTATTCAGTTGGTGAGTTTGTCATTTCAGCATCAGAGAAACTTTTCCTGCCAAACTCAGTATTCTGCCACATTTTGTGTCCTTCACAGACACATGGGGCTCGTTTGCTCTGGAGAATGAACTTTGCAAGAATACTTTCTACTTCACATTTTTCCCCCACACTCGCACTCACCTCATCACAGACCATGTTAATTTCCTTTAATGATCAGTTGAGGATAAAGAAACGGTGGAGGTTTGCACACGTTGCTAACAAGTCGAAGGCTCTCACCCCTCAAAGATTAAGGGCAAGCTCTTTGTGCACAGTAGAGCGAAGCCCAATAAATCCTCATTGATGCTCTAGCTTGGTAATTATCACAAGACCCAGAGGCAGAGATCAAATCACTGTGTGCTATTGACAATGTTGCTTATACAAACCGGTATGTTAGATTGGGCCACCATGAGAAAAGGATGTAGAGTTTATCAGTTTGACTTATTAGTCATTGATAGTTACAAAATGATACACCTATGCTTGATTTCTCTCATCAGTATTTTGGTTTATCAAACATTTGGACTTTGGCTGGTTGAAAAATGCTATTTGTGGATGTGGAAAGGATATGGGTGTTAAAATAAAAGACTTGTGATAATAAAAAATGTAAGTGATAATTGTTAACACTGACACGTGCAACAGGAAGTATAATAATCAAAACACTGGTAAATTGAGTAATCTTGCTTGTAGGCCATTAAAGCCACAGGTTGACGAGAATAAAGAGAGCTTCTGATGGAAAAAAAAGGCTCCATTGTAACATTACACACTGCACTTATTGGAACACCCTCAATCCATTATATTTTTAACTCTACTCCTCTGCAATATGCAGTATAATCCCAGTTATTTCCTTTAATGCAATAGAATATTGGGAAAACCACATCTGAAAGGTTTTGAATGACTGCATTCCAAACAAATCCCAGCTTGATGGGGTTAGCTGCATTTGTAAGAGGAGGAAAACAAGATAATCTCCCAATGGCATGAGGTATTGAGGAGTGGGAGAGACAGGGCAGATAAACAGAGAGAAAAAAAAGAGAGAGCCATAGAAGAAGAAATAGAGGGAGTTTCTCCCCCTGATTCATTCATTTGCTTTGTATTGTGTCTGCTCTGCATGCATTTCCGTGCCTCTAGAAGGACCGATGTTTGTGTGCACACTGATGATTCTGACAGCAAGGCTGTATCAGCAAAAACAAGACCTATAAATTGCAATGGTTTCATATGCTCAGAGCAAGTATTGACTGCTAATATCCTAGCTGGGCCTAGAACAGCAAAACAACAAAGCAGATTTACAGAAATTTATCTACTGTATGAAACACGGTGTGATTTTGCAGGAGACATACACTAATCTGAACTATTTGGACGCTCAATCAAATAAGCTCTGGGAAATTTAACAAACAAGAAAACAAGACGTCTTAGCTTCCAACTGAGTTTATATGAATCCATATAAATATGCTGTAATGAAATGAGCAATGCTATTGAATTCAAACAAATGGCACAAACACGCAAGCACAGACTGCATTAAAGGATGTTAAAGCACTAACAACACACACTGCACACTGTTTTACGTTTTCTCATGCTAAACATTTGTTCTCCTGCTGTATGAGAATCTGTTTTAAAACAGTTACTGTATATATATGGCTATAGATTTGGCAATTTCACTAAGTCTCCTCTGACAAGAACGGAAACACCTCAGAAATTCTTAATATCTGTTTGAGGACTAGTTTCACTAGTCACAAAATACACACACAGAAAACTTTAATTATAAAAGGGCAACAGTCATTTGTTAAAAAAAATACATTTTTCCATCTTCATTAATTTGATCATAGAACAGGAAAATGTTTCCTTTATCCATATAACATGTGAAAAATCTAAATAAATTATTCGGTTGTCCTGATGAAAAAAAAATGGAATCTCTAACCTGGAATTTTAATATTCTTGGCCAAATTCTCAGAATTTAGCATTTAGCTCTAAGTTTAGCATCATCCTTCATTTTATATAAGTATATATATATATATATATATATATGGCCAGAAAAACTAGAAAATGGTGCTTTTTTTAATGCACAGAAATATAGAATTCATACTTGGCACTATTGCCTATTTAAGCTCTACCAGCTCCAAAGTACTGGGTGCAGTCTCAGCTGGGAACTACTGATTATGGATGTTTGTGCTTGCTTTTGCTTTAACTTTAGAAAACCTTTTGATAGAGTAGTTGTGGCATAGACACCTCCCTGCCATGCCCCATAGCAGCGCTACCTCACTGATTTGACCTCCACTCTTTTCCCTTCTGCTTTAGCCACAGCCAGAGGACTTTCACTTGACAAGAATTTTAGATGATGTACATAGCCTCGCTCCTGACAGGCTCGTCTTGAAGCAGTCTGATGGCAAATGTGCTGACGAACAGTTCTCTTCCTCTACAAAGATCCTGGGTGTCCAGCTAATCCCTCTGCACTATGCCGCCAGATTAGTATATTTTGCCAACTAGTACTCAGGAGAAATATACATTCCATCCTGTAAAGGGATAGTCATTCTGAAAGGCATCATAGATTTTGTCTTTGCAGACCAAAATAAGATATTGTGTTATTGCCAAGTTATGGTGATTTGGTACCTGGGGGAAAATATAGTTATTTTCCCAGGTCAAGCCACATGTTATTATCTGCATCTTGCCAAAGGGTTCTTGGCAAGGGTGGGGGTGGGTGGGGGGTTGAAGCACTGCCTTTTCCATTCTTCCAAGCCTGACAAATCTGCTTCCAGCCTGCTTATTTGCAAGTTGTTTGCACTGTATATGGACAGCTTTCTTGGCAACCGATCATGCTGCCAACGCAACTGTCCATGAGTCAGTTTCCATGAGTCAGCATCCCTGCATCACCACTGCCTTTGTCACCAGACAAAAAAAGTCAATAGACAGGTACCGTTTTTACTTCAGAGAGACCAGATCTTCTTCTTGCTAAAACACTGGTGGAGGTCATAGGTCATATAGTATGTCATACTGTTGTTACTGTTCACATGAGGTGAAGTGGTTCTCCCCTGCCACATCCTGAGCATCTGACATGCACTCTGCAAACACATTGTTTAAGAAAGTACCAATGACAGCTTTAGGTGCAATACACAGCAACAATGGAGGAAATCGTGAAAACAAACATAGTCAAAATGAAACAAAAGTCATGTAGGTGGCAATAAAATAAAGCACATATTATTCTGTCTCTTTTTTGGTCCTTTCCCCAGTTTGTGTAAAAACAAATACTGCATAATGTAGCCCCTGTGATTTCCAGTGGTCCCAAATACACCACTCGTTGTCTTTGGTTATGTGTTGAAGCTCTCTAAAAGTGTGCTAAAATATGCACAAAATTAGTCCAGAGGATGAACAGAAGGATGTGGATATTCTTTTTCTATTGAGCATAAAGCACCCCTTTCAATAATTTTCTACATATGAATATCTTAAATCAGTCCTGTTGATTCTGGACTTAATTCTCCTCCACAGTTTTGACCCTGGACATCTTCAGTGAGTAGATCTCGTGGATTTTCATATTTCTATTTCATACTGATTTCGATTGATCCTGGGTTCATTCATGATTCTGGAATTATAGTTCAGAAATCAGTTCTATACTCATTCTGGATTCTGTGTAACCTCTGGCTTTGCTTCAGCAACCTGGTGGCTCTTAGCTTTTTTCTTTTTTTTTCCCCAGATTTGGACTCCAGTAAATTACTGCACACTGGCTTACTGGCTGGCTCCTTTATTGAACATCCCTAATTCTTCTTCACACAACTCATGGGAGTTTTTTTTTTCTTTTCTTTCTTTTCCAATTCACTGAAGAAATTCAGTTGTTGGAAAATCCACTTAAGCAGCTTCTGCCTCTAGATAACTCCACTTAACTTTTCTGCTCACCCAGCAAAGGCTCAAGTCTACAGTAAAATTCCTTTCACTTTTACTTAATTCTCTTGCAATTATGTTATTTTAAATTACTAAAACATTACACACAAGTTCACTTTAAACACTCAAATTGCCCTTATACAACTAAGACTATTTTATTCAAATAAGACAATAAAATAGATGACATCACAATTTAGAGAATGTGTTCATTTGATCATGTTATAAAACTTTTGGCTTTGAGAGTTGTTAAATTTAAAAAATAATGAGAAAATGCATCATTGGTGGCTATAATTTAATAAAAGTCTTGTCATCTACAAAATAAAACCCAAGAAAGATGTAAATTAAATTGAATTAAAACTGTAAACTCTTTTTTCATGCTTAACCCTTTATTACGCATGAATAAGAATTAGTAAAATACTGTAAAATAAACCTTGTCTGAAGAACAAGAAGTGCTGTGCACATGAAATCTGTCCAACACTGTAAGCAATAAATCTGCTTGGAAGACGGAGAGAAAGCTATCAACCTTTAAATCCACTAAAACCTAATCTGTAGACTGAGTCAAGCTAAGAGGCTACAAAGCCAGTTTATGTTGTGGGGATCATGGTTTTCCATGACACCGATTAATACCCATTAATGGGATTCTCACAAGCTTACGGCTGAGGATGATCTCTTGAAGTGAGTTTTCCTTGGCTGACTGATGAACAATAAAAGGATGATGAAGCAAGAATTCTGCCAAAACAGTTAATCAGCGGCTTGGCCAGCATTGGAAATTTGTTATTACTAGGCAAAAATACTGTATACTTTGAGTTAATTTTTCCAGCTAAATTTGAAGGTATTAGGTCAGACCAGTTTGATTTATCTTTAAACTTGTATCCTTTGAATATATGCATTGGCACAGGTGGCAAACATTACTTTTGAATCTGAGCAGATTATCAAGTTTTTTGGGGTATTTGTGATCTTAAAGCAGCGGGAAATACAGATGCTGCCCTATTTGTGTGCATGGCATCCTAAAGCTCGCCATTAATTTTCATTAAGTACTGCCAGCAAGGACCATTAACCAGGCAAGAGAATAATCACTTCCCCAGAGTGGTGACCTGTTTATGGTACAGGTAAGGGTTAAGAGAAACAGCCCACCTTAGCTGTACCAACTGAGCATTCACTGCACATAACACAAAATTTGTCACTTTTATTTTAGTGTCGATAATAATTATTATAATTCTTGGGAAAGAGTAGAGATAAAATATAAACAGATAAATAAATGTAAAAAACTTGGCAAAAAGCTTTATTTTTTTGAGCATATGGTAAAATTTAGAATATCAGCAGAATTTTCTCAAATCAAAAGAATCATAAACTTACAAAGGATATAAATTTCCATGTTACTTTTCACTACCATTTGCATTGGATATATATCTCATCATCGGATCGAATTTAGCATATTGGCTCATGCCAGCGCCTAATATCATGACCTTAATCTACTGGATGAGAGCATTATTGCATGTACTTCACACTACAGCTGTGATCATTGGGATTATAGTATTATGAGTTTCATTTTTTTATCATTTCATTTTATCTATTCATTTTCAAGATTACTTCTCTAGTAATATATCATTAAGTCTTGAAAAACAGCAGAGGGGGAAGGTTTCAAGCTCAATCAATGTGCATGACATATAACAGATTGGTCAGAATTTCTTGGCATGAATGTGGTTTTTAGAGTTTTTAGATAAAATATTCCCAAAACCAATAAACACAAGAATGAAGTATAGCTTTGCTGCGTTAAAAAAAATCAAAGAACAAAAACATTTTAATAAAAATGAATTCAAAACTGTCCTGTGCTCCCATTTGTTCCAATGAGATGTTTGTTGATATAGTTTTGTGTTTGCATTTAATAAATAACATTAATTAGGGTTGTCCATCCATCCATTATCTACCGCTTTGTCCCTAACGGGGTCGCGGGGGGGCTGGAGCCTATCCCAGCGGTCAACGGGCGAGAGGCGGGGTACACCCTGGACGGGACGCCAGTCCATCGCAGGGCTAATTAGGGTTGTATAAAAGACAAAACAGTAATTCACAATGGTCATTAAAAAAATATCTGTATTTTATGAAAAGCAACCTCTAGTTTTGCCTTTTCCATTTTAAAGTCCACAAAGTTTTTTAGGCAAAGTTTCTCTGTGCCTTGATTTATTCTTTATCTGCCATACTGTGATTTACACATCATGACACATTTTAAAAGGGATCCCTTTAGTATAAAGAGAAAGTTCCCATGATGATGACAAGCATTAGACAAAAGGTTCCCATGCCTGGACGCAGGTCACCGAGTCGCTTGAGATGATTAAAAAGCTTCATTTGGTCATGATGTTCAGGTCTCACTCATAAGATTCAAAATTGAGTGTGAAGTCGCCAGGATAAGGATCAACACCTCCAAATCTGAGACCATGGTTTTTAGCTGAAAAAATGGTGGAGTGTCTTCTCCAGGTTGGAAATGATGCTCTGCCTCATGGGTAGAAGTTCTACTATATTGGGGTATTGTTACCAAATAAGGGAAGGATGGAGTGTGAGATCAACAGGCAGATTGATATGGCATCTGCAGTACTCCAGACTAATTGCTGGTACGTCATAATAAAGAAGCAGCTGAGCCAGAAGGCAAAGCTTTTGATTTAACAGTCAATATATGTTCCTATTCTCACCTATGGCCACATGTAATGGGTAGTGACCAAAACAATGAGATTGTGATTACAGACAGCAAAAAAAGAGTTTTCTCTGCAGGATGGTTGGTGTCTCTTTTACAGTTAGGGTGAGAAGCTCGGCCATCTGTGAGAGGCCTAAAATAGCTCCTTTATACAGAAGCCAGAGAAGGTGGCTCGGGCATCTGGTTAGGATGCCTCCTTGATACCACTCTAGAGAGGTGCTTAAGGCATGTCCCTGTTGTAGAAGACATCAAGACATGTTGAAGGGACTTTATCTATTGGCTGGCATGTTAACACCTTGAGATCTATCTTGATGAGCTGGCAAATGTGGCTGGGGAGGGAATGTCTGGGCTTCAGCTTCTTAGATTGCTGCCCCATCGACCTGACCCCAGGTAAGCGGCACAGGATGGATGTTTTGATGGATGATGACAATAGTAATGGTAAATGGACTCATACTTATATAGTGCTTTTCCAGTCTTAGCGACCACTCAAAGTGCTTTACACTATGTAGCCACATCCACCCATTCACACACACATTCACACCCCGATAGGCACATTGGGGGGCTAGTTGGGGTTCAGTGTCTTGCCCAAGGACAATTCAGCATGTAGTCAGGGGAAGCCAGGAACTGAACTCCTAACCTTCCAGCTGAAGGACAACTGCTCTTCCATATGAGCTACAGCTGCAGTATACAGTATACAGTATACAAATACCTTTTGCAGTTACAAAAGAACACTTTTTTTCAAGAGTATATAACTTCAACCATAGAGAGCTCCAAGGACAAGGGGTTATGAAATTAAATACATATTTGCTGACTCGTGTAAAAGTATATTGTTCTTTGTCTTACCTGATAATTTAAGGTCAACACTTTCTGCTTTTAGGTACATACGTTAATTGTATTTTATGGAATGAACAATTTACCTTTAAGATCACATAATTTGGAGTGTGTGTCGAGAAACTTGTCCAAGAGAAGAAATAAATCTTAAGACCAGCATCAGACTAAAAGTCCCATAATTCATTTGTTATGTCCTTTCTTGTCTGATAATATTGAATTCACTGGTCATCCCAAATACAGGGCTTGCTCCTCACATGATATTGTCATTGCAAGTTTCATACCATGACACCAAAGGACACCTTGTGGATGTCCTGGAAACAATACTGGCTTTAGACAAAACTGCTGAATCCCTGGAGATTAATCTAGTGTCAGAAAGTCTTAACTATATTCCTGCAGTCATGATTTTAGAAAGTTTAAGTAAAATGTGAAAACATGCAGCCATGAAGGTTAAGTCAATTTGATGAGCAAATGCAGTTTGAGGCAAAGGACTTAAATTGCAAAGAAAAAAAAAGAAGACAATGCTGCTTTCCATTATTAGGTGTGATGTGTATGCATGTGTGTATATACGTACGGGGGCATATTGCATTCAGGCATATTGCAGGGGCATCTTGCATCCAGTATCATTTAAATGACAATATACCTTCAGTTTATCTAACTTCAGTCTGTTGAGAAAAAAAAATCTGTCAAAGGCCAAGTTGACATCTGTGTAGATTGGTTCTGATAACTGTGGAAATATTTAACTTTTGGGTTTGAGACCCTTGTAATCTCTGGTTTAAGACAAAGAAAACTCAGGGGAGAGACCGACTGAGTACAGTAAAGGTCAGGCCTTTGTGAGAAAGGAGTGCAGCATTTCCCAGCCAAAGTATCCATTTAAAAAGACAAAAATAAGTGAATTGAAGTCTTCTTTCTAAACAAATGGAGAAATGTTGAATTATAGTTTAAAATTAGAAATAAGGTAATCTCTAAAGAAATCTTTATCATGTTTGTCATTACTTCTTTTTTTTTAATGAAGATATGTCAGCCTTTATGCCCAAAGAGGCTGTTTTTAGAGGCTTTAAATCATTTTTAATTTTGTCTTTAATTGAAAATATGCAGGAAAAATTTGTATTAAGGGATTCATTGTTAGATTCCTCAGTACATACAAAACAAACCAATGAATCATTGAGCTGGGATGAAAAAAAAACTGTCAGTATAGATTACTGGACATTAAACTCTACCATAGAGGCAAAAAGAAGATCTCCTGCTATGAGTGCATACTGTGTAAGGATTTGCTTTTCAGCTGTTAGTGTGGCACTGTAGTGCAACCCTGGGGTGCATTGGTAATTATAAGCTTTTTAAAATCACTCCAACTGACAGCCCCCAGTGTGAGGAAAGAAACACAGAGAGAAGTCTAGTGAAGACACAAAAATACAATCCCTACATTTTAAAAGTTTTTGATGTTTCCTAGAACTTTTCCAGGTTGGCTGAATTTTTATCACCTGTGAATACTCTAGGCATTGGAGCTAAGTTTTCAGCAACACCTCAACAGCATGTAAAACACACACACACACAGGAATCTGATTATTGAAAGAATTAACTAAAAAAGATGGCGTAGCCTGAATATGTCCTCAAATGACACATAAAATAATTTATTTGCTGTCCCTGCCTGTTCCTGTTTGTTTTAATGAGCAATCAATCAACTCCTCACTGGTTCTAAAAACCAGTAAGAGACTTTATACATTTGTGTGAAAAAAGTGAGAGGAATTAAAGTAATAAGGGAAGAAAATCTTAAAAATCCAGTGGGAGCTGGCTGCAGATGTTTCACACCCGAGAGGGTAAACAGCATTTGTAGGGCATGAAATTGATTCAAAGCTTTTTGATGGGAAAAGAGAGGAGAGGAGGAGGGGAAAAAATCATCTAGGTACAACAGAATCAGTCATAAGGTCATTGCAGGCTAATTGAGAAGTAAATGGAAAAGAAGAAGGACACTTTTCTATTTTTATTCAAATTAGAGAGGACATTACTTTAAAGAGAAAGGATCTAAGCTTAGAGTGGTGAAGCGAGGTGATCTCTGTGGGCATCTCACCTTTCGTTCTCCAGACCCCAGGCAAGCTGTGTGACACACATATTGGTCCTTTTTTCTATAAAGCCTTTAACAGGAGGTGACATCTTAAAGTACAGTGAGCTGCTAGCCCGGAGGCTGTGTGGGAATGGGTGCTACAATCCTTTTTTAATGTTTTTTTTTTTTCTTCTTTTTCCAGGATCCTTTTAATAGAACTGAACCGAAGAACCATTTATTTCAGTGAGCATGAGCTTTTATTGCTTTTCTTTTCCGTTACAAACACCACTTTTAGATTCAGAGTGATCATTCAACTGAAATAAGGAAACATGGAAAAACTTCAATCCATTAAAAGAAAAGTCAGTTTAAAAGTAGAAACAGTTTTCTTAATATGTTGTACTCTTGAGTTAAACCTTTTTAAAAGTCATTTCAGTAGTTTTAGTCAGCAGCCTGGACTTAAGAGAATTAGAGTACCTCAGGCTGTCCCATGAGCTCTTGTAGGCCAATCATTCAATTCTTTCCTCAGCAGGCTATTTGTAATCCCAGATCAAAGGTCTGAAAAATATCAGGGCAGATTTATGTGCTAACAGCAACATCAAGAATGTGAGATATTTCATTTTCTTTTTTTAATCATGCACTTAAAAAGACAAAAGATAAAGTTCAGGCAGGCCTCGGCTGGGGGTGGGGGGCTCCAACAAGTAACCTCTCTGCACGTTCTCCCCGTGTTAGTGTGGGTTCTGGGTATCCGGCTTCTTCTTACTGTCCAAAGACATGCACCTTGGGAATAGGCTGATTGGAAAATCTAAATTGCGCACAGGAGTGTGTGTGAGTGTGTATGGTTGTTTGTCTATGGCTGTGTCTCAACTCAGAGAATGCACACTTCGAAAGGAAAGGTTTATAGACCGCGTATGTCATACTGGCATGTCAAGTGCAGTCCCAATTCAAAGTGTGCTTCTGATCTGCACTTCAAATGTGCGCTTCATTTGGGGCTGAATTAGCTTAAAACAAGTGTACATGTTATGTATCCTCCGCGGTCTCTAATCACCCAGAATTCATTGCACACCACATAGAAATGAATAAGCAGCAGTTCACTGTCTGCAAGGATGTTTTAAAGTGGGGATGGCAGTGTGACCCATGAATACAAATTAATTTTATTACATGCGTCCAACAAGGATTATTTGTCAAGAGGAGAGCTCTTTTGGGCCGCCTCCTCTGTGTGTTTGTAAGTTAAGTTAAATGAAAATAAACATTGAAATATCCATCTTCATTTCATCATCTGCCCTATAAAAGAACATTTTTGTGTTTTTTATGGAAGGCTAAGATCATTATACTGATGATACACATAGCATATGATGTTGCTAAGCAACACAGGACTGGAGCACTATGGGTAATTCTCGTACAGTCGGTGGCGTCTAATTTTAAACAGAAAGTGCACTGAAATGTGCAAACAATGAAGCACACTTTGTTGACTACATAGTCTGCGTACTTAAAAGTATGCAGTCTCTGAATTGAGACAGCCTGTTTTTTGGCCCTGGGATTGACTGGGGACCTGTGTACCCTGTTGTACACACATTTAATTGCAGCTTTGTAATAATTTCTGGTCCAGAAAAGATAACAGTACGTGAAAATGTTAGTATCTGAGCCAATGAAATTCACTTCTACCTTTGGAAAGGGAATTTGTCCTGATCTTTGTCATTCTGTGGGGTTGCACAATACCCTGCTGTGATGAAAGGGTGTGCAGTCCACTGACATGGACAGAAACAGTTATATGTGACCTAACCATCATTCCAGCTTGTAGCTTTTTAAGATTTTAGCTTCAGCTCTTGATTTTGGGAATTACAAAGCAAGTTTGCTTCTTTCTCATTTGAATCAGCCAAGCAAGTAATACTAGAAATCTAACCTGTTCCAGGATAATAGAGTATTATAGATGAAAGCGTCACCTCCTGACCCATCAGATATCCATAGCCATATTCTCCTGCAGGGCATTTGTGTGCAGCATATTAAACCAACCAAAGTGTATCAAATTACATCTGTGCACCCTTATAAATATCCATGTTTATCTTGGATACTCTTGTTAGATTAATTAAAATCACCAGACATTAAATGCCATGCTTTCATTTTGTTTACCTGCTTATTCCAATGTAAGATTGCATGACGGCCTGATCCAAGAACCATTAGGTGAGAAGCAGGATACACCTTGTACAGGTCACAAGTTAACCTTTGTGTAGTCTGAGGGAGTAAAGAACCCATTCTCACTGTTTTATCATAAAAACTAATTAAAATAATATTTTTTAATGTCGGACTCACTGCCAATGAATACATTTTTAAAGAACATTTATCACTTAGCACTCTCAATATTCATACACCTTACACCTCCACCCTGTACATTTATATTCCATAGGTTGTTTGGGTCCTCCCACAGTCCAAAGACCTTAGGGATAGCAGATTGGAGACTGTAAATTTTCCATGGGTGTAAGTGTGAGTTTGTACGGTTGTTTGTCTCTCTGTGTTTGCCCTGTGATGGACTGGAGACCTGTCCAGGGTGTACCCCGCCTTTTGTTCGATGACAGCTGGGAAAGGCTCCAGCAACCCTGCGACCCTGTTTGGGAATAAGGGGTAGAAAATGGATGGATGGATGGTTGTTTGGATCTGCTGAACCAACGACTAATAAAAGTATTCAACCAAAACTCTAACATTATTACAAATTTCAAATAGTGATATCAACATACACCCTCAGTTTTGGACCATTGTTTTATTTCCCCATGGACCCGATTTTTATTTGGGTCTGTTTCTGTTCAGCACAGCTTTTAGAGTTAACCAGAATAACAGCTTCATCCTAACCTTCAAATTGTACTTTTTTTACATAAAAAAACAAAACTTGTGATCTAGGTGTGTTAGCTAATTATAGACCAATCTCTAACCACTCCTTCATCTCTAAATTTCTTGAAAAATACTTTTAACTAAACAAAATGCTCATCTGAACAGAAACTATCTGAAGAATTTTATTCAGGATATAAACTCATCATAGCAGCATTGGTGAAAATTGGTGAAAGTTAATATAATGTTGTCGATACAACATTTAGCTAAACCACTGAAGAAAGACCGGGACCACGGGGAACGTTTTGTTGCCTTTAATTTCTTTCTCCAGATGGTGAAAACTGAAAATACAAGAAGCTCTTAGGAAACTGAGCTGACCATTCACACAAACTCAAAGTGCCATCATCTTGCTTCAAAGGCGAACATTTAC
>JBAMIG010000020.1:16868427-16878446 GCA_037177335.1 Kiunga ballochi
TGGATCAAATATGAGGAGCATAAATAAATCTTTCATATTCATGGATGATGGAGAGTTTAACTCACTGTCTAGTTGAAATTGCTACACCTCGGCGAGGGCAGTACATCAAGTATTTGACATTTATGCGATTAAAGTGTAAAGTGGTTGATATCTTTAAAATTGCATCCCAGACCTCTTGATCCTATTATTAATACTTAAGTCCAAGACTAACTGCATCAAAGAAGTTGAAGTTGCCACCAAAGCTGGTTGTTGCTGTGATCTGTGAGGAAGCAGGACACAAGACACCCAGGTGGCTGCTTACACACCTTTTATCAGCAGGTGACAGCAGATATGCCATACAATCATTTTGCTGAATATGTGTGTCTGTGCCAGTTATTTTCCTTCAACACTATGATATGACAATTTATTCAGTGACAAATGAGAAGTGTTGAACTAAAGTGTGGACCCCAGGGAAGGTTAAACTAGTTTAGGCACCAAGGAACAGCCTCAAGTGGAAAGTGTGTGGACTTAGTTGTCTGGCCTATTTACAGCACACATTGTTTGCCCCTGATTACATACATGGCTTTCATCTGCATTTAAACTGCAGATGAAAGCCAAAGATTAAAGCACATTTCAGCAGGGTCTGCCTGAAATATTTAAATAACTTGGAAAGCATCAGAGGTCCCACAAATATACAGTTTGCATGTATTGACAGCAGGCAAAATAAAATTCTATGATTTGTGAAACCTTTGATTGCACTCTGAGTGCTCCATCCATATTTACTGCCAGCACTCTTTCTCTTCAGTATTTCCTGCAATTGTAAATCAAATCCTGTCATGTCTGAGCTCTTTGACAGAAGGCTAAGTGACTAAAAGAGCCTACATTTCACTGTAGCACTGAGCTTCAATGAATTCAGATACTTGTAGCATGCAACATGGAAACTCATTTGCAATTTTAACAACCACTCAGAAATTGAATTTTATTTTAAAAAAAGATAAATTGGAAGGTTTTCACATTTAAGTGTTGGATGTTATCAGAAGGAACAATATTAAATGTTTTTGAAGGTGTAAGTAAATGAGTTATATACGGTTTGTATGAACTCCAACAACTAATTACTAGTTAGATTCAGTCAGAGTGAAATAAAATGATTTAATTGAGTCAGATTTTTGTGGCTTCAGGCAGGTGTGAAATCTCAAGCAATTTTGGAAATAAGGCAGTGAAAGACGTGAAAAAATGTCAAAAAAGTGATATCATCTGTCTAAATATGAAGTACTATTTATTGCAAAAGTAATTACCAGCTTCTCTAATATTTTCTGACTATATTTATTCACACTTATTTATTATGATTTACAGAGCAGTTGTCAGCCAGAAGGTTTGGAGTTTGATTCAAGGCTTCCCCTGATTCAATGCTGAACTGTCTTTGGGCAAGACCCTGAACCCCAACTAGCCCCCCGATGTGCCTATCGGGGTGTGAGTGTGTGCGTGAATTGGTGGATGTGGCTACATAGTGTAAAGCGCTTTAAATGGTCCCTAAGACTGGAAAAGCGCTATATAAGTAAGTATGAATCCATTTACCATGTAATGTCTTAAATAATCTCCCAGACTATGTAAGGGACGTTAGCTGGCCAAGATATGTGAGGGAGCATGTTTTACACTTTTACACTCACAAAAATTTTAATGAATGAATGTGCATAAAAGCATGGAAATGATTCCCGTGTGATTATAAAAATTGCACTTTTTTTTTTTCTACAAACATTATTCGCGATAATAGGTTCAATATAACTTAAAGTAGACCAATTAAATTCAATTGAATTATTTGGCTGTAGTTTGACCCAAGTAGATAAACTTGGAGTAGCAGAAATTCTTACAACAAATTAATCAGCACATGAATTAAAAGAACTGCTTGAAATCTTTTTCCATCAACAAATAAACTATACTGATCATTTAATGTACTTTCGGTATAGAGAAGTTACTCCACAATCACAATATGTGTAACTATGTTTTCACTGCTGCTCCAGTCCCTATGGAAGCCTGCAGCGGTCCTGCTCCTTAGGCACGATGGGACTTTTCTTTAATGAACTATTCTTTGCTAACAAAACCTTAACTGGTGGGTCTGACGTCAGCTTGGCTAGATTGTACCTAAAACATTCCTGAAAAATTTGCCTGGGATGTCTCAGTACACTCAAGCCTGTGAAGTATATTGCCAACTGATCAATATACTGTACCCAATTTAAATTCTATCAAGTCTGACAAAGGCTGAAACTGTAGCGAGTCTTATAATTTATTATCAAAATTACACATACAAACAAAGCCTGCAGCTTTACCCGCAGCTATCATCTTATCTCGGGAATACAAAGTTTATTTTCTCAGAAAAAGCAAAAAAAAAAAAAAAAAAGATAAATGATTCTGTCATTACAAGAAAATGGTCCTACTTATTTTGAGACAAAAAGAAAATTAACTTCTGGAGATAACATTGAGAAAAATATATAGCATTAGTCCTGCATGACTGGTTTAGATTTCTGAAATGCATAAATGCAGTTTAGACTTAAATTTTTTGTCAAGTCAACATTCTTGGAAAACACATCAGCAAACATCTCTAACCTTGTTTTCATGTTTTATCTCTCTTTGAATGAACACAAATCCTTTCAAAGCAGGACTCGGTAGCAATAAAACCTTTCATCCAACTGTTTGTTTGAGACTTTTTCTGCACCCTCTCTGTGAAACTATTGCTTCAAATTATCTGTAAATGAAGGTAGATTCTGCTGACATGAAAGAAAAACAGATCAGCAACATGGCATAGTGTGATGGAACTGGGTCCCGGGTTCCACCCTGTCCCTGTTTCCTCAGTCACAGTGCGGTTATAAGCCCACTCTAATCAGCTGATTAGTTTAATAATGTGGTCGATGGCCGGCATTTTACATTTTTTGGAGCTTTATTGTGTTGTATTGGTCCTTTCACACAGTGAGATGGAAGCCAGCGCTGGTTGTATTGACAATTATTTACATTGTATACACGCTCGGGCCCGTCCAGACCCATCCATTCATACTTGGAAGTGCAGTTTAGGTCAGTTTTTTCTCCACATTTCTCTTCTCTTAGTTCTACTCTAGTCTATTCTTCTGTCATCGCCTCACTCTCTTTTTCAGTTCTTTCTCTTCTCTTTCTTCATTTTTCCCCTTCTTCAAACATTATGTCTCCCTCTCCATGGTGTGCTTCTGTGTATGAAGAAAGGGGTGTGTCTGGCACGACAGCCAATCACATAACATCTCAAATTATTCCATTAGGACATTCAGTCTCCAGCAATAATTTAATCAGGTAAAGTAATCGGGTAGGTACAGAAAAAATGTAAACATTCACCATTTCTCTTCAGTCTGGTAAGTCAAGTGTAACATTGTGTTGTGTGTGTGTGTTATAACATGCAGTACAGCTGGACACAGCTACTGTGAAGGCTACTACGTCACACACGCCTATGTTAATCCCTGTGAAATCAAGAAAATAGCAATCGGGAGTAAAAGAGAAACTGTGGCAGCCTCTGAAAGCTTGTTGGGTTGTGACCTATCATACCAAAATATAAACAGCTCCTGAAGATTAAGTAGAAGTGGATATCTGAACCTGACAGATGATCATTTTATAAGTTTTGCTGGGGAAGGGCTCATAGTGTGAGAGTGTACTTGAACATTTAGCAGACACCTTTCCACTTTGAAATGGAAGTTTAAAGGTTGAAAACAAATAAGTAAATAGCTGGGATATGTGATACTAAATTTTACCTCAGTGAATATTGTTTTGCTTTGCTGTTCTATTCTATTTGGCAATGAAAAAAGGGAAAGAAAGAAAGGGAGTTTTTTAAATCATTGCTGTCTTGTTTGGTTCACAATAGCTTAAGATGGCCTGGACAAAAACAAAGCACATCATAACAATCTTGCAATTTTACTATTGCATAAAAAATCACTTAAACATTTGATAACCAATGTTATAAGGGTACTTGAGCATTTTTGAAACTGTGCAAGTGAAAATCAACTGAAAAGTTATTAAGATTTTAATGTGATTGTAGGAAGAGAAAATTAACAAACTTGATCCAACATAAAATATTTTGGTAAGGCAGAGTTAAAACCAAGAAAATACTAAATGAACAGTAGTGACAAATGTCATCCCTGTGTTTGGTGGGCTCACATGGAGGTGGCTGCTTCAGGTTGAGCCTAACAAGGCCTCAGGGACAAATGCTAGGCCACCAAGTACTTGTGAGCAAGTTCCTCCCCAGGCCAAGTTCCAGAGAGGTTCCCAGATTTCTCTTTTCAAGGCGAGATAACTCTCAGAATTATGTCACTCTGTTCAGGCCTCAAAGATGAGGTTTTGGAGCTGGAGGATCCTGGGGGAGCTGAAATTAGGGCCGCTGCTCCTCAGCATCAAAAGGATCCAGCAGAGTCGTTTCAGGCATCTCATTAGAATTCTTCTTGTTACTTCAATTGGAGGTAATTTTTGAGCCCAGTTGGAAGGAGACCTCTGGGCAGGCCAGAACACAGAACACCCTGTGGATCTATATAACCCTTCTGGTCTGAGAACACCTTGGGATCCCCAAGAGGAGCTGATAAGTGTGACTATTTCCTCTTTACTCAGATGTATGGAAGAAGATAAACAATAAATCTAAAGTTTATTACAAAATGCAGGAATGGCTTAGCATATTTCCTGTTTACTATCCTTTGCTGGAGAGACAAAACACTGACTTCCCAATTCTTTTCTGTAAATTACTTTTAAAACAATTGTTACCACCTCTAGATAAAGAGCCTTAATCCAAACTACATTTTAATAATGCCTATAAATGACGTCTGGGACCCCATTTACACCTAATACTACATCCAGTAATAATACACACTAATACTTTTGTGTGTTTATTTTTGAAGTACAATTTAGTGGAGGATTGGTTTAATAATGATAAGGTGAAATGAGTTGGCAGCATCAATTAACCACAATAGCCATTGTACATGATAGTTGGATTTCTTTGTGAATGAAAATAAACTGGTGAATCATTAATATTGCTAAAAGCTATCTGTTGAGAAGCATGAGATGATGCAACTAAGCAAACTGGAACAGATTAAATGAGAAACTGCATTTCTCAATTATTAAATAATCAAGAATTTCCAGCTGTAACTAAGTTTAATTCATGTTACTTAACAGATCAATTTGCATTTAAGATTAATTATTCATAGCTTTTTTCCTCGAGGATTTATTATTGTGGTGCTGCTATTGGGTTGCAACAATACTACCGGCAATCTCAGATTTCCTTCTTCTTTGTTATCAATATCTTCCTTTGCTTATTAAAACAAATTACATTATTTTATTTTTTTTACATCACTGGAAAACGTTTCTGATCATTGAAACATGACCACAACATTGTCCACAAAATCTGCTGGATTGTAAAACCTGTAACCAGACTTTGCAGTTTCTGATTACTACTATAAATATATACATAAGTACCATTGTTTCTTGGTCAAATAGAAGTAAAACGTCTACCAGGAAAATTAAACATGTGTATTTTGGGACACTTTATCTTAACTTTTAGGAGAATGAGATGATATTCCTTTGAATATTTCTGGGAAAAATATGAAATTGAGAATATTTTTAAACATGTGGTTTAGGAAACCTGAAAAATGAGATGAAAACTGTCTATAAATTGAAAAATAAATAATAAAAATAATGTTCTGAAGAAATTTGTAGGAGCATCTGATGCAAAGAATTGAGCCTTTGCCTTGGTTTCTTCAAGCTATAGGGAAAAAAAGCTTTTTGTCATTGTTGGTTTCTTTCACGCCCATGAAGGCAACTATGCGCCTTGCTCTCCGGCATCAGGGAAGTACAAACCTATTGGTCCTGACAAAACACATATACAAGCAAGGGTTGAGCAGCATAGGGATACTGGGGAGACATCACCTCAGATATATGATGTAAAATAAAAATCATGACAGCATAGCCTGGGAGAAGCCAGCATAGAACAGTACGATAAGTCACTATCTGTTTGTATTATTGTGGTATTCTTGTCGCTAGTGTTTGAATCCAGCTTCAGGGTAATTAATGGCCTGGGTCGGACCGAAGCAGACCTGGGCCAAACAGATGAACAAATGTAAGGCACTAGCTCATATGCCTTGCAAGATTGAACAGTCTTAAATTGTTATAAACCCAAAAAAGATCAATATATTTTACTTTGGAAGACCTAGTGTAAGATGTATTCCTGTGAGTAAAAGAGTGGCATGTCATTGTGTCATTACAATTATATCAGCTACGGCATTTATGATCCAGATGACAAACAATGCCTGTGTAAATATAACTCAACAGCAAGACCTTTTGTAAATCAAACACAAATTTTAAGCAAAATATGGAGTATTATGGATAATAGGTAATTGTGAGTTATAGTTATTAAAGTAGAAAAAACACTAAAATTACATTGAAATAGCCATAATTTCTTGAGTAGCTCAACATAAAGAAGTAGGACTGAAAGAATGCTTTATATCCTCAACTTCATTTTTATAGTTAAAGTGACTATTAACCCTGTCCCCCAATGTGTTCCTCGCCGACAGGCTGCCAAGAGATTCTCTAAATGCATGTAATATGAATGATTTTTTCTATTCACTTGGTGGCTCAGGATTCCCAGTCAAAAATGCAGATAATAAAGGAGTTTTTCAAATGTGATCCAAAATGTGTATTTGTTTTAATTGTACAAATTATTGCTTTTTGGTTTTTTTCTAAATCCATCCATCTATTATGTGCCGCCTATTTTCTGAACAGGGTCGCAGGGGGTAGGAGCCAATCCCAGCTATTATTGGGCAAGAGGCGGTGTACACCCTGGACACGTCACCAGTCCATCACTGGGCCCATTTTAAAAAAAATAATAATTTTTTTTTTTCAATATTTTTTAATTCGATTTCTTATTATATTAAGTCTGTTAAAATAAAAAAAAACAGAAAAAAATATTGATTACAGAATAAAGGTCAAGCCCAAACTCCCTGATACCATCTTTATCCCACTTAGTTGTTTTCCGTGAATGAAAATTAACCATATGGTTAAAAATATATTTTTTTTTTTAAAAGAGTTGTTTTTTTTATTGCTGCTGTGACAGCAAAAAATAAACTTGAAAATAAAAGAAAAGTAAACTAGTAGGACTCGGACATTTCCAAACTACAAGCGAGAAACCAACAAAAAACAAAACCAGAGATTTGAATTTTTTATTCATTTATTTGTACTAAACAGATTTGTCTAACTATGAATGACCTGACTCTATCCTGTAAATATGTGGGAGGGAGTCTGTAGAGGTGGTCATCTCTGTGATAGTGGAAGCATAGTGTAGAGAAAGGAGCAGAGCAGATGGTGAAGAATTCTAAGGGTTTATTTCAAGGGAGTTCAGTCAGTACTGCTCATATAATGACTTAATTATGAGACAGAGTGGAGAATCAAATTCTGAAGGAAAGACAAAAAAAAGCAGGAAAATTTCAATCAAGGCCACAAGGGGAAACAAGCATTTATTAAATTATCATTCCGATCTCATGTTTTGGAATAATTAAATAAGTTGTTTATTTCTGGAAATTAGGGTTTTTTTTTAAGAATAAAAATGAATAAGAGCAACACATGTTTTTGTTTAGGTGACGTTGACAATCATTCAATAAATATATCACGCAAACAATAAAAACAACAAATGTATTTACAAATTTCTATTTGTAATTAAATACTGTAAATAAAAAATACATAGTTGGGAGGCCTAATATCTCTTCTTTTTTTGTGAAAGTAACTATAATCCTGCCTGTATCCTGAATCAGTAAAGTATTTCAAGATTAGCTCTTTAGATCCTGGAAATGGTAACACATTACATTGTAATAAACTGCAAACTATGCTTAAGATAAGGATCAGCAGCTTGGTATGCAGTCATGCAACCAGCTGTCTAAAATTGTTGATAAAAAATAAATAAAAAAAAAACAATGTTGGATGAATTGTTTGTAAAAGAGGCAAAACTGGTTTCAGCTGTTTAAAGGGAAATTCCATCAAAGACCTCTGTCCTGTTTCTAATGTTGGCACACTCCTCAGGGCAGATGCACCAAAGCCTGATTTATTCTTTAACATGACAGATGGTTTTACTTTGATATATGAACGCCTTTATTTCAGGGTTTACTTGAACTGCACAGAGAGCACAACTCCTGCTCAGAAACAGATCATGCTTCTTTCCTGGAGGCTGTCCAATTTTTGTCCCATCTTAAACCTGCTCAAATGTAATTATCGCCTCAGATTGATAATTTGATGACTGGGTAATCCTGTTGCTCTATAATGATAACACAGCATACTTTATCATCTCCCGCAGAGAAAATAGAAGCTAGAGATGAAAAAAAATATTTAGTTGACATCAAATGCTATCATAAACACAAGACAGAGCAATAAAATGGATTACAAGAAGGTCAGTGCATAAAATTACCCCAACATCAAAACATCAAAATGGCATTGAGTAAATAAATTCACAAAAGAGGGGAGCAAAAAATCAGTAAGAAAAGCTTAAAATTCAAGCTTTAATTCTTGTATTTTATCATCTTTAACCTTTTGTAGTCATAACTAAACACACAACAAGGGCAATATTGAAAAGCCTTGTGCATGAGTACACAATGCAGTCAAGTGTAGCTGCTAAGTCTGTCAGAGAACAAATGAGGAAAAATTATTTCAATCTGGTCAGCTTCTAAATAAGGCAAGTGCTGACTCACTTTGCAGATTTTATTTAATTTCCCACTGATACCTAAGACAATGTGCAATATTGAGACTTTCTTGAATGCTTTAAAAGTTTTTTTACAATTATTATTTATTACTGTTTGCTAATTCAGTAGAGGTGTATTAATCATTTTAAATCTGCACAATGCACTAACAGTTGCTCAGGTAGCATTTAAAAATAAAATCTCATCAGTCAATATCAAAAACAATGACAAATTAATAATGTAAAAAATACATTTTATAACACAAAAAGGAAAAATGTCAAAGATCAATGTTAAATTATTTAGTAAGAGCTTATTTTAAGAGATGCAGGAGGGCATATTGCTAATAGTATGCATTCTATGGGATAGCAAGAGCATCGCTATACTGCCCAGCAGCCTGAAAACAGGTCTGAAAATGGTGTAAGTATAAGCAATGTTTTATGAGGCTCCTGGTGGCTGGTGGTCAAGGTGGGTGGCTGTTTTTGTTTTTCCTCATTGACAATTTTGCAAAACTGACAAATGCAAATGTGTCATCAGGTATTTTGGTTACTTAAACATTTTGCAAATTCCAGACATGAAAAAAGCCAAATATTGATGCAAGTGAATTAAATATGAGATGATTCAGTAGTAAACAGTCTCGGTGATATCAAGATTTCAATTTTTGTGAAAACTGCGAGGTTTGGACACACAGGAAAACAATACATATCCACTATTTTCTAAAGGATGAAATGATAAACTTGATGAGCATGCTATTCTGCTAACAAAATGCAGCTGCAGCCAGAGCTTTACTTTGAACTTCTGAACTGAATTAACCAGATCTGATAGACTGTGAATGTGCTGGAAACTGATGCTGCTAGAATAACTTTTATGATTCCCCTCAAACGCATCTCATTACCCACCTATGTTTATTATCTTCACACTGGACTTTAATAATACCTGTTATTCACCACTGTTGGTGAGCTGGAACTAAAAGACTAGAGACCGGGACAGACAAGCATTAAACATGGATCAGAGAACATAGACTTCACAGAGATGTACAGTTAGTTAAAAAAACGATTTTATGAAAGTCACACAGCAGGGCACCAAAGGGACAGCAACAGATATAACTGCCAAAGCATGACTAACTAGACTAACTGCTGCTCAACATAACCGTCACACACAGCCATAAAACATCATACAACTGAATTGCCTTACTAATCATAACTGGACAATTGTTGCATGACTGTTCAAACTTTTATTTTAAATTTGTCAAAGCGTTGCCGGTTCGAGCCTTGGTGTGGGCAGGACTCCTGCCGGGAACCTTTCTGTGTGGAGTTTGCATGTTCTCCCCGT
>JBAMIG010000020.1:16910500-16922704 GCA_037177335.1 Kiunga ballochi
TCAACCATCTGAAGAATCCATGTGAAAGTTTACAGAGTTTAGATGCTTGTAAAGATTCAAATCTGCATAACCATGCTCAGTTTGTAGCATTAGAAGAATAGCTCTCTAGGTTAGGCACCAGTCAACGATTTAACTAAATATTTATGGTACATTTTTATAAAAAAAAAAAAAAAAAAGTATTTTTTTTTATTATGGTAAGCTGCTAAGACAAGATCAGTAGTTTATTCCATATGATAGAAATCTAAACACTTTCCAATGAGGACCATAAAACAGTAGAGATATATTATGTCTTAGTTATCTTGACCTTAAAGATGATTATCATCAATATCACTTTTAGAGTTGATATATTGAGTACTTGTCTTTTACATTTTTGCTTTTAGATTTTCCTCATGGTCATTAATCATCTCTTTGTGACATTTAGTTAGTTTCCATGGCAAAGAAAAATAAACAGCAAGCAAAGATGATAGACTGACAGAGAGATTAGATAAAATGAATAATTGATGTGCATGAATTCATGGCCATGCAAGTCTTTAGTCTTTATACTCCTTCCCAGGGGAAGATTGAGGCGAGTGCAACATTCTGAATTTCAGGCCTGTAACGCTCTGATGCAGTTTCACCACGAGGGACCTTATTAGTTGATGGGTCACCACATATTGCACCTCCAACAGAACAGACTCCTGCGCTCATGCCAGAACTTGCCTTGATTAATTATCAAGAGAGGCTATATCCAGCTGCCACAGGCAAGAACATTGGTCTACCACCACTACAGATCCTGCTGCTAATGGTAATCCTGCAGTCCCTCACAGAATTGCAAGCTGCTTTTCATATGATTATGATAAACCGAAAAAAAGAAAGTATTTTATTCTTATATGTGATTTAAAGCAGCCTGTCTGGCCAGACACATTCTACTGATAACACCCACTTGTTAAAGAGTTTTTTTTTTTCATTTTTGTTTGTAACATGATATATTATTCTTGGATTAGCTCTAAATATATCAACTACTTTGTTCTCTGTCATCTTCAAAAGAGATGAAAAAGAAAAAAAACACTTTAATAATGATCACACCATCACTTCTATTACCTCTATACAGAGTCAGGCAAGACAGGGACAAACTAAGCTAAAAACTCTCCCCAGGAGCTTCCCCAAGAGAGGCAGTGAAGATCCTAAGACAGAGGAGCTCAAGCAGATGTATGGAGACAAAAGAATAAATAGAAAGATTATCTTTTTTTATTTGTGGATTCATTTAAATAACAACATAAGACTAGACAGATGACACTGAATAACTGCTTGCAATATAGTCTCGGTGGACAGAAAAGTGCATTTTCATCTCTTCATGTGTCAATATTTAAGGTGAACGGTGCAAATACATTTGGCCAGTTTGATCTTTTTCTGTATCTCTTTTTCATCATATTTCCCTTTGAGCTTAAACATCTGTCTTAGGATATTCTGTCAATGTATTTGGTAAAAGTAAAACTACAGAGAAAAATCTGCCTGAATTGATCTACAAAGCAGACACGTTGATCTGTGACATGATGCGTGGTGGTGTGATGTTTAGTTGTGTCACAGCAAGATTTGTGGCTCAAGCTTGGTTGGGTTCTTTTTAAGTGGACTTTGTGTTCTCTCTGTGGGCAAATGATTTATGATTTACTGCTGCAGTCCAAAAAGAAAAAATGCATAGCTCATTTCCCACTGATTTTATGATTTGCACCATATGTTACCGTATTAAATGTATATGCTATTCAGTTACTAGATATATTGATAATGATTCCACAAGTGTCTTCACTAATTATATAGTTTGTTTCCTTTTGCCTTTTGCATTGCCAAAAAAAATCCAAATGGCCCGGGATATTTTCTTTTTCTTTTCTGGATTGTAGTATCCATAATTTTGCCAGGATCCAGATCTCTCTTTAATATCTTGTAAAACCTGTTGGGAACTCTTTTTCTTGGCAAAGAACCGTGAGTTTCTTTTGTGTGTGTGTGTGTAGTTATATGCACACATACTGAAAATGGTCTCATCTCAGTAATAAAGAAAAGCAAAATTTCTGAATCCAGGAGACAATCTAGATCACTCCCAAGGTTTGATGGAATATAAGTTAGATGAACACCTATTCTAAGGAGAAAAAACATATATAAACAAAATAAAACATATTCAGTAGTTTATGTGTAAAGTTGCCAACAGCAGTCACATAAACGGCATCATTAGTATTGAAAATGGATAAATGAATAGACTTGCAAGTAATCATGAATGTGGCCGTTCTGCACAAATACTTTTACACCATTTACATGTACAGCCTTGTATCCAAAGAAAATCACTATGGACTCTAAAATAGCATTGCAGTGCCCTAGTATGAAGCTGCTTCTATACCTGATAGGCCATTCGTTTCTCTCTCTGCTGAAGTTTCTGCTTTTGTGGGAAATCCAACTTCCTCGTCTCTTTAATTTAGATATCTTTCAACTACAATTTTTCTGATATTAAAAACTGCAAACATTCTCCATTTGTCTTTCCGGCAAAGAAATAAATATCCAGCCTTGCATTTGATGGACCACTCTCCCCCCGTGTGAACTCTGTTTTCCATTCAGTAGTGTACCTACCCTGCTGAAGTCGCTATCCCCTTCTGACATGCTCTTTACAGCACTGTCAGCTTGCTTCAACCCTTCCTTATAAGTGCTCCCTCAGTAGACCCGCTGGTGTTCCAGTTCTCTCTAACACCAGTAGACCCACTGGTATTAGGGAGGACTGGAAAGTCAGACATATCAGGACTCAGAACAGCTGGTCTCCAAAATCTCAATATTATGAATAACTTAAGATTTTGAAACTCTTTTCAATGTTGTCAAAAAATCAAACAATAACACACTTGTGTGGTTTTTATAGCGACCAAGTATTGTCCTGTTTAAAATTGTTGTGTATAAAAGCAACTAACGTATATTTTACAAACCAAGATTATTTTATCACTTGGTTTTTTCCACTGCAGACATATTTAGATGGTTTTATCTGCTAGTAGTAGTAGCCTGCTTTGTTTCATACTTTGATCAATTGGTTCTTTTGGACCTAAAAGATGTATGTGTGTGTGTGTGTGTCAGCAAAATAGAATACTAAATCAAATTAAATTATCCACATCTGCTTGATTTGTGCTTTAAATTAAGCTAGCACTGACCCAACCTGTTAGAGCCCAGTGAAGGCAAAGGAGCATAACAATTTGGCCTAAATGACAGAACAAATCAAGTATCCTAATAAAACGACAACCATCTAGGCAGCTTTTTATCAAACAGGCCTTTACACCATAGCAGTTAGATTGAAGCCACTCTTGATTAAAGGTGCACGACAGCTCACTTGACGTTTGACAAAAGGACCCTTAAATAACTCTGAAAAGGTGAAGTAAAAGAGAGTTTGGTCTGACGAGACAAAAATTGAAGTCCTTGGGAAGTGCTCCAGGGCTCTATGTCTGTTGAACATCAAGAACCACTAATCAACAGAGTGTACAATCCCTGAGGAAAGCACAAAACACAGGGCAGCCACTGGAGAGACTTGCAGTGTATTTAAGTGTATTTAAGATTTCTATTTGGAAAATATTTTAAACCCATGTCTAACAGCCTGAAAATGTACTCTAAAATAAACTAATGGTAGTTAACATCAGTTTGCTCATTTATAATGAGTTGTTGGGAATTGCTATGACTGCAGATGGTCACTATTGAAAATAAAAGTGTGTTTGATGTGTGTTTCAGTCAGCTCCCATCAAATGACTGCAGCAAACATTTAGGCCAAAAGGAGGGAGTTGCCTTCTCCAAAGTAATGACCAACATCCTACAGCTGCACCCTTGTCCAAGCAGAAGAGCTGTGGTTCAAAACGTTTTTCTCTGGGCTCTAATTTTATTGAACACAATAATGTCTCCTTTTTTGTTTATTGCCATACATCAATTATTTAGTCAGTCAAACTTTATTCATAAACCGCCTTTCATACTGAAATATTCTCCAAAGTGCTTTACAGTTAAAGCAATAAAAACAGTGCTGCATTACCCATGACCACCACAGACACACGCACGCACTTAGACCCTCAACACACTTATATCCACCAACACAATTGGTATGTTCACATAAAATTGGCTAGATCTGTGTTTCTCAATTCTGGTATTAAACCCATAAGGCTCCAAGGCCTCTTGTAGAGTAAGCTTGAAAGCTTACATAGGGGCAAAGTTATGTTTAAATGTCTCCCATTTACCATGTGGCAGTAGATCCAAGAGGACATAATTGGCAGACAAATATGAGACATTACTTGTATCTGCTCTCTGTATGCGCCTGACCTAAGCAATTACATTCCCCTCTGGAGGATGATTCTCCAAGTTAGAGGTCAGGTGATGCTAAAATAGGTTTGATTTCATTTGGATGCCTTGAAACATTGAAAGACACTGTCTTCATTACGTAAAACGGGTTTATGCATCCTTTCGGGACCTAGAAGTCTCTCCTAAAAAAGGGATGAATAATTGAAAAAGTATACATGCATAATGAAAGGGCAGTTATATTCAGTAGAGAGATGATTGAATGCATACACAATGAATGCAAAATCCAAAGGCAGAAGGTTAAGTAAACTTTCCAATTATCTATCTTACAGTAAAAAAAAAATCACAATTGTGGACTTCAACACATGATTGGTAAATTCAGCACTATTCCTGGTCTGAGAAAATGGTACTTTTCAGTGAAGTGAAGCTTATACTTTTTAGATTCTAACTTTCTGCATTAGTTCTAATTTCCCACGCTGTGGAAGTCTTATTCACACAATCTATTCAGTGCTCATCACCCTGGCTGCCCAGTGATGTTTCTACACATATACTTCATACCAAGGGGTCCTTTGATGCTTTTGGACTTCAAGTTGTTCACAATCCACCACTTCCCAATTACCTTGTACCTCCAGGCAGTGTTTAAAAAAAAAGCCATTTGAAAGAATAACTTGTAAAGCAGGAAGCTGCACTTAATTAGACAAGTTTAACTTTGAAATTTGAAATCTGACCTCATGGTGTTGAACTTAAGCTGAATACTCCATCAGGTGCACTTTGCTTTTTTTAATAAACACGTCAATCCAATTTTAGGATATGCTATAACATGACAAATAGGATGCAAATAAAGCATCAGGCCAGTCTTTCATTTAATGGCACATTCTGTACTCCTTCAGGATGAAGCCTTTATTATCTTCATTTTTGGCAAAACAGCCAATATCTTGTTTCTTTTACCAAAAGACAAGTGCACAGTCATGTGTGTTAGATGTGGCTGTGTCCTCAGGTAGCAGTGGGGGAATTGTGGTTGCTCCTTTCTCCAGAGTTGTTTAACAGAGAACTATTGGAGTGAAAAGTCTGAGTTTATTAACACTGGGATCAGAGAAACTCAAGGGTTTTAGTGTTAGATTGAGAAATCACTTTACGTCTGAGACTGCTACCAGCGTAACTTACTCTGTCAACCTAGCCTGCTTGCTTGCAGGTTTCCTTCAACTCACTTTGTTTATATCTCTTTCTCTCCTGCCAGGTCTGATCAAGCTGCCTGATATCTGGTTCAGTTTTCTCATTCCTCTTGTCCAAGTCGGAGTACATAATGTAATACCTACCAAAATCCAAACTCCAGTTGAATAACATTTTCTTCCCAAGAGCTATCAGCTTCAAATCCCTTTATAATTTGCCAGAAAGAAGCGAAAGAAAAAGAAGAGCAATATATGTCTCTATATAAAACATTACTCATGGTTCATCTTCTGCTGGTGTGTGTTTCTATAAAATTTAGGCTTTAAATTAAGTTGGTTTGATTTTTTTATTATTATTATTATTATTACAATAACTGGACATTTGAATATTTACTCCAGTTTAACCTTTTAATTTTTTAATGTTTTTTTTTCTGTTGCCACAGAATAAATTGAAGATTTTAACATTTCATAAACTGTCAGATTCCAGCACTTTATAATCCATTAAGAAAATTTAGGTCCACTAAATGATGGATGAGTGGACTATACATGGAATAAAATGAAACACTGATAACTTACTGATTCTGTACTCCACTCAAACTTATGCCTCTCCACTGCTGCTGTGCTTTTAAAGGATAAACGTGCACGCCCACACATTTCTAACAGCAGTACATTAAGGTGAAGGCATTTTAAATGTGCAGGACATACTCCACAAAGCTGAATGAACTAAATGTAACTTTCTTTTTAACTGACAAGTTCATGTGTTCATGCATATTCATTAATGAAAAATGGATGCCATAAAAATGTTAAATGTCTAATGCTGTACCGTTTTCTTATACATAAGTAAAGGTTGTGTATGTAGACAGAGTTCAAATTGTGCAGTGAATACTTGAAGGCTCAACAGTGTAAAAGTGCAGTTCAGTTTCCCATAAAACATTTACAAAAGTTGAAGCCTGCATGCATCCATGTTTGCTTGTTTGCAGTTTTCTTTAACCTTATATCTATAGTAGCTATACAATATCCGCTTTAAAGTCATCCTATGAGATGGATGTGTATTCAAATAAAACTCCCTGCATGCACTGCAAAAGATACAAAGAGCAGGATTGTCATAACAGAAATTGCCTTTTGGGGGTTAGCATATACAGAAAAACAAAACAAAACAGTGAAACTTAGTGTAACTTCATGGGAAGTTTAAAAAAAGTACATCTTGATGAAGATGGAGAAAAATAATTGAACATTTACTATATGTGATACACAGGAGAGGATCATAACACATTGTGAAGCAAAACCAAAAAATCAGTAAAATAGTTTCCGGTGAGGAAAAAACCTTGTCAAAGTTTTGATTTTCAAACTCAAACCATGTAATGTGTTAGTATATGTTGCATCAGGTTAAAAAATGTTGCCATATATAGAAGTAACATGTTTGAAATGTCTAGTTGAGAGCAGTTCATGTAGCTACATCGTAAAAGTTCTTCCTTTCATCTGAAAACATGACCATTCTCCAATGTGGAGATGTTCATATGTTGTATTTTCCTGACCCTGGAGAAGGTAATTCAGTGCAGCAGTTACCAACTGTGTTTCCCTAAAACTCCCTGTTCATATCAGTCATCCCGCTGTGCCCTGCTCCTCTTTACTGAAACTGCATTGTCTCTTTCCTGCGCATGTGCAAGACCAAAATAAGTCTTGATCACAGAAACTTTACTGTCAACAGTACCTCCATCATTATGGGTTTTTTTTGTTTGTTTTTGTGTGCTTTCTTATTGTTATCAGTAAACACATTTGTTTTAATGGGATAATAATCTGAAGCTGCACATTTTGTTTTGTTCTGTTTTCTGAAAGTGTTTATTTGACTTGTAGATGGATCATAATGGAAGCTGGACTAGCCGTACTCGAAGATTACTCTTGTTTTTATCGTTATCTTGAGAAACTTTTTCTTAAACTGAGTGGGACTGTGTTCTTTTGATTGCAGGATCATTTACCTTGATTTCTAAGGAAAACAAACTTCATTTTCCTGAGCTAATTAGATGATTAAGATGTTACTGTCTTACAGCTGATTTTATTTATCAAAACTTACCTGTGACAGCTGGGGTGGAGCTAAACAGTAACTGTCTATATGTATAATTTTGTGGGTGAGTGATTGTTGAAACCTAATAGTGACACATCACAATTTTAGCCATTGTCAGACCAGATGGAATTCAAATTAGCTGGATTTAGTTATGGATGTTCCTCCATCTGATGTCAGATACCTGGCTAGACTGTGCTGAGACAACTCAGGCAATATTTCTTAGATGTCTTTAATCAAGCCACGCAGACATCAGACCCACCAGTTGAAGTGTTGTTAGAGAAGAATACAATAGCTAAGTGCTCATCCGTGTTGAAGCACTGCTCTACCCACTTACACACACACACACACACAAGGAACATTGGCAGTCTTGCAGACTGCTGCATCCGAAGCGTCCTGGTCCTTTACTGAAAGCTAGTGTTTCACCCAGTACACCAAAAAACTCAGTAAAATCCATGGTAATTTAAAAATGTGTACATTGTTTCTTCTTTTTAAATTCAAATAAACCACAAATGATTTATGTGTGGAGTTTCCATCCAAGCAGTGTTTTCTGAGCATCCTCTGAATCCGAAAACATGCATCTTAGACTGATTTTATTTTGGATTTATTGTTTGTCTTTCTCTGTGTTGGTTCTGGTGAGGTGAGCTAAGAACAACTCCGGCCCCCTCGCAACCTAGTGTTTGAATAATCTGCTGTCTTGAGAAAAGCTTGTTTTCTCGGGACAGCTAGACTAATTATTCCACTATCACAATAAAGCAATGTAAAAAAAAATACTATGCGAGCAAGACAGCTGTCGGATTTTACAGATCAGCACAAAATTAGTACATACAATTCCAGACACAGTGTCATCATAAAAGGACATTGTTGGGTCTCTGTTTTAAAATGACCTAAATTTGCACTCCAGTTTGCAAATTGAGGCCATTTTTGCACCTCTGATTCAGGACACTGCACCCCTCTGTAGCTATTATAAAGCAAACACTGAAAAATCTGTGTTTTTTTTTTCAACAAAAATGTACCTGTCAGTGTTTGTGCAGTCAGAAGCAATCATTCAATAATACTTATATTTTTAACAGCTTCATAAAACACACAACCAACATCATTACCTCAGTAACAGCAGGAAATTGTATTTCAGTGTATGTGTACAGGTACACACACTTGCTTCTCACAATCATACTGTTTCTCTCCAGGATTATCAACACAATATACCTGTATTTCTAATTTTACATATATAAATAACTTTTATAGCCCACATAATCATTTGATGTGCACTAAGCTAGAGTGTCTAATTGGCTAATGTGTTGTTGTCTGCCACTAGCAACAGTTGTGCTGCTGCAGACTTCTATTTATGAGTGAAAAATACCTGTTGTGCATCGTTAATGACATAAATATAGTAACAGCGGTAGAGAAATAGTTCTGGGAATGCATGCATGTATTAATATGATAATTAGCCATTACTTTATAGGTATACTGTCCCAGTGCAGCTATGCTGCTGAATTTCAGTCAGATTATGCAAAGTGAATGTGCTACCTGAATAGAGATAGTGTGGAAGGATGATTCTGTGTACTTTGGCAGTGTTAGGACATATTCACCTTTATACTGAGTGCAAAGTGCAGTGTGTAAACAAAGCAAAAGGTGCTATATTTTCTAGGATTTCTTGCCTTAACGACTACCCTGCTGCAAACCCCCCCATTGCATATTAGGCAAAGACAGATTAGAAACTTTTAAATGAGAAGATGCTCATTTAAGACATACTTAAAAACAAATATATAAAAATGAACTGTTTGGTGATTTTAATTGGAAGACTTACTGTAACAAGAACTGCTTTTTAAAAAACAAATAAATAAAAATGATTGCACTCTTACATGCCTTATCCTCATATGGATACTTTTAATAACTATGACAAAGTCCCATTTTAAATCTAATAAGAACTAAAACTTATTATTTATTATTCATTTACCTTCAGGGGATTTGTTTAGACCATTTGAATTAATTGCTGATGCACAAGTAATTTCATTTATTTTAAAGTAATAAGCCTAAAGGGTATCTCAAGGCACAGTTAAAACACAATAATAAGGATTTACAATGGTTTAGCAGCTAATCACACAATTGCTTTAGCTAAGAGAAGTACAGTAGTTCAGTCAGCAGATAAGCATGTGTTTTGCCACAATGTTGTGACTACAAGTATCTCTAACTTTCTGCCTTGGGTCTATAACTAGATACCCACAGTGTGAATCACCATTGTGCATGGTCCCATAATATTTCACTGCTGCTCTATGGAAGTCATTGAACCAAAAACACACAAGTGTGGAATTATTCATGTGCTGCAGCATAATCAATAGGAAAAAATGAAGCATCTGTATCACAGTCGCACAATTAGCTGTTCATCATAAAATTATATTTTGTAAATTTTTATGGTGTTGATCTCAAAAGGTTTAAAGACCAAAGGAAGAAGTGTCTCTATTGCTATTCGTATTATTATTAGTTTTTTATCACATCACACTAAACAACTTTTCACCTCAGGAATAGAATTGGTAACAAAACATCGCCCTGTGTGAGATACCTGCTGAGTAACTATTAGGGCGTTATCGCCTCCTGAGATGGGCTCCGGTAAAGAGGTGAGCAGACCAGGAGTGAGTCATCAGAGCCTTGCTGCTGCAGTGTGGGGTGCATTATAGAAAAGTTCAGAGATATCCAACAGTAGGTGTGTTCCCAAAGGTGCTGAACGGAGGTCTTTGGAGGGATTCTCCATGCAACGTTCAGCATGTCTGATCTCAGCAGGTGGACCTTGTATAAACATGTGTCTGTCTGCAGGGGACACAGACATGGAGGATGGGAAAGACCAAACATAAACCTTTATTATGCTAAAAGTGATGTACTGTGATGGAGAGAGAGAGAGACAGCAGAGCAAAACAACCAGGGATAATCCTTAGATGTCACAGACCACCCAGCTCTTCATATTACCATGCATCCCCACCTCTGGGTAGGGATGAGGCACTGGGACAGTCTGGTAAAAGGTAACATAATCAATCAAAGCAGCCAGTCTGACATTCAACGTAGCAGAACATTTCAAAGGGGAAATCACAGCCACAGCAGTTTTCCTCTCAATTTGTCTCTGGTGTGCACTCGTGCACAGCAAACATCCTATTCAGTTTCTGCCGACAGTCCCTCTCCTCCGCATTTTCTTTTATCTTTTCCTTCTCGGTGAAGTTAGTATTCAGTTGTGATGGTGTTATACAGACAATGTACACAGCACAGAAACAAGACAATTGTTCTGATTGTTGTAGAATTAATTTCCTGCATCGTTTCATGCAGGAAATATCTTCATTTAAAGGAAATCCAAATAATTCACAATTCTAAATGTGATGAGATATAATGCAACAATGCTTAAGGTAAAATGAACTTCTTCAGATTCTAGTTTGTTTTCCAGATGAGCTGATTGTTACTGTCTCTGTGAAATCAGCACCAACACTGATGTGGCAAAGTAGTCAGTGTTTTACTTTACCATCTGTTTAGTTTGGGAAGTAACTTCTTTCAATGTATGTCTGTTTTATTAATATCAATGATTAATTCATTCAGCCATAAATAATTCTACTTTAAAACTTATTGGCCAAATGTAACTCTTTTTTTTCTTATCAAGTAGATGTTGATTAGTTCAAATGCCTCGGTGCAAATCTGAGCAGAGATGCCAAAGGTACATTATGCACAGAAAACCAAAGCTCACAAGCCTGCAGTTTTCCACAAACTGTAAAAAGTGCGGAGTACCAGGGAACCCTGGGAGCTAAAAAAGAACTATTTTGCAAAAAACCTTGACACCATCCAAACTAAATGCCTATGAAAGATCTTCAGTGTAAGATGGAAACAAAATGACTAAAGCATGTCAAACGCTGCAAGACGTGACAATCTCTTTTCTTGTTCTCAAGGCCAAGGGAACATAATTACCTCATTTTTGTCCTGCAGACATGGTTGGGGATGTCTAGCCAAGACTGTTAGCACATCATCTGAGCCGATCTTTCTCTTTAAGGGAAGCATTGTGTAATTGGTTGGACATTAGAGGTGGGCGTGGTCAACAACTGTACATTTTGCATGAAAGCACCTACATCCTTGACCCTTAATTTTCAAACCATCATGAATAAAGCGTCTCAGAATTGACTAAAGAAAAAAAAAAACCTTTTTCTTGTTCTTGGGGCCCTAAGAGCAACACCAATGTGCTTGTAGGCTTAGTTACAGGTTATTTACCATACCGGCTGCAACAAAGAATAGTTATGAAGCAAGGAAAAAAGTGGATTTCCTGTAGCCATGTATTGATGAAGGATCCAAACAGGGACTGTGATGCACAGAAGTAAATGCGGGTGGCAAGAAGAGAAAAAACACTTTAAAAGCAGGATCACCTGGGATGGGTGTGATGAAAAATGCCAGTCTGACCATGGTGCAATGAGAACATTTGCATCTTTACCTTCATTTATCACACATTCTTGCATGTATGACTCCAAGGAGGAACACAAGCAATCTACACAAATGTGTATTGTGAAGAAATGTTTTTAACTGAGATCCTGAATGAAAGCAGCCATGAATGGAAAACGAGTGTGTGGGATTTACTGGCCTCCACATATTTAACCCCTTATGGCCGGATGTCGCATATTTGATACATAGTGTTTCTGAGACATGTTGCATCACTTTATGGCAGAAACTTCACTCATAATGTTG
>JBAMIG010000020.1:17059656-17071717 GCA_037177335.1 Kiunga ballochi
TTCACTATGTATGTTGGCACTGAGAACCAAGACAAATTCCTAGTAATGAAAATGACCTGGCAATAAATCTGATTCTGTAATCTTTTTAATCATGTCATTGTACTTGGACAGGGTACTAGTGTTTTGCTACTACAATATATTAAATAAACTGTAAACATATCCATCACACATAATAAAGCTATACATTGCTTCTGTAGATCTGACAAATGCCAAAAAAAAAAAAAAAAACATGCTCTGGGCTACAGGAAGAGCTACAAATGGCAACTAGTTTACTTCAAAGGCACATAAATATAACCAGTGACTCAGAAAAGTAACCTATTCCTGTCAATACCAGAGGACGTTGCAACAGCAGGAGCAGTCAAGTACAGCACAGCCTTTAAAAAAACTAATCACATACAGACCTTTAACCTGTATTACATGTATGGCTCAAGTCTTGATCCTGCTGACAGTCCTATACAGGGTGTGGAGGTCGCAGGTCATGAGACACACCTTATACATTAACACCCAACCTGCATCCCAAGTGAGGCGAGAGCTTTGTATAAAGAGATACTGCTAAAAGCAGAAGAGCCCCTCAAAGTCAAGATTCTGAGTGATTTTAAAATATGTTTGCATGCATGAATTTTTTATTAATTCATCAAGCTTGAAATATTCATTAAAACAGAAACAAGTGCTGACAGCAGAGGATCTCCTTCTGAGTTCTGTATCTAATACAAAAACAGCAAGGTTTGACTAGATGATTATGTTACTGTTGGATTGCCTTAATAAAGACACCAATGTTTTATTTTTGCACCGGAAGCAACTAATTAAATTAATAATTTTTTAAATAGAAACATTTCATTATTTCAATTGTTTTGTTTTGTTTTTTTCATTAAAATTTCAATGTCACATTTCTGATACAAAACCAGCACTTTTATCAACTATGTTCATGTAGGTTGATTATATCAAGAATGATCCCGTTAATGACATCGCAATGAAGTCATAGCCCTCGTATATCATCCCACTCTTAATATCTTAATGCTAACCCAAATAAATACATAAAGCAATGGCTGCAAGCTAGTTTAAGCACACAATTCAAGCTGAACTGTTTATTTACATAACAGCCTCATTCTTTTATTGCTATGTAACACACACTTATCCTGCTAACTTGGTTTAGCTACATTATATGTTAAAGTCAATGTCTTTCTCTGAAATGTCAGTACTGCTGGTTGTGTCCTATTTAGTCTTTTTTTGTTCTCTCCAATATCCCAGCACTGATCAAACTTTGTTATGTAAGACTGGAATTCTAACATAATGCTCTTTGACATGGCAATGTAGAAATGAACACATTTCTATTTCTAAGAGGGAATGTAGCCATGTCACTGTCCTGCTAGTCTTGCCTACCAGATGTCAAAACATGTATCCTTACCATTGTTGTCCTAGGATAAGCAGGTTAACATATGAATTCCATTTTTAAATGAAAGGCTGTCAGTCTCTTCAGAAATTCTTATCACCTTAGTAGACAGAGATCAATATCTTGCCAGAAATCATATTTTTTCTGATATTTTTATGTACCTCATTTCTTCAGCAAGACAAACTATTTGGTGGCCATCTCTATTTTTGATGCACTTTTTCACACCATAAAAAAAGATTTCTAGCTGTCCGTATAAAATTTTATTTCTGTTGTATTTAAACCATTATACCAAAAACTGCATGCTAGTTCATTTTAGCTAACTCTGTCGGTCACTTGGATAATAAATAAGTTGTTACAACAACATTTTGCAAGGGGTTGGTAGTCGTAAACTGAATGTAGTTATTTAGATTATGCAGAGTGTGCTGTCCTCGTCCCAAGTCACTGTTTTGCAAGGCTAGACTGTGAGATAACGATGTCCCAATAAACAGACTTTTATGTCTTTGAGCTTATTAAAACGGAAAACATGAAAAACGTGTATTAGTTACTGTATTTTACAATCTCCCAAATACTAATTTGAAGCTAACGTCAATTGGGCTTATACTCATATTTCACAAAAAATACACACATGCTACACAAAATAAACACAATGAATATATTTAAATTACTTACGGACACACATTGTCCAAGGCAAAAAAGGCTTTTGGGGGAAAATACAATGTTCAATCCACAAACTTGGCATCTATCTTGAATTTTCCACATGCGCTTACCAAAAACCACAAGAGGGCGCTGTAAGCTAATGTCCAACTACTATTTGGTTCAAATTAATTGCAACCATTGCATCAGTGATCACTCCGGAGACAATCGCATACTTTTTACTTTTGGAGATTTTACTGAAATATCCTCATTACTTTGTAAAACTGTAAAACAGAAAAATAAAGTACACGTGGTCTCCATTCCACTACATGACAAGAACATTTATCATGAACTTAAGACCCGAGCTGAAGGGTACACCTAGCTAACAGCTAGCTTACTTAAAAAAGCATAAATTACATCCCCAAACATAAAAATGTTACTTTACTACGTAACAATGATTAACAGCATGACAGTTAGACAAACTCACAAATCATGCTTTTACAAGGGAATCAAATACGAGGATGGAAGGAAAAATCGACTGTTGACTTCTCACTCAAATACTCGAGAGAAAGCTAGCTTTTAAGTCACTAAATGCAATACTAAAATACATCCTTTTAAAGTGACAGGCAAAACATCCTGTACATGTCTTACAGGCAACCAAAAGAGTAAACATAGTGACAGAACTCATGGGAGACAGAACACATAGACATAGGAGTCTAGTGACGGTCGCCACAAACACACAAAAACCCGATCTCAGTACCAAAAGTAACAACAAAGCTTTAAAATCTGTTCTGTGAATGTAGCATCTGAGTCATTAATGTTCAGCAGGTCAGACACAACCAGATAAACAATGCTAGCAATGACCTTTCAGTTCAGTTCTAAACCTATCTAAATAATAGGTTCTTTGAAATTTGCATGAGGGTTGTTACGCATGTTGCTCAATTATTCATGTTCAACACTGGTTAGTTCAATTCAGTTTTGTGGGACAGTTGAAACCTGTCCAATCAAACAATAGACATGAAACACTACCCTGGATGGATCTTTTTGGGTTACATAAACATCAGTCCTAAAACTATCATTTCCTCTTTTTGTTTGTCTTTCATTTGCTGGGTGTTGTGTTTTCTTCCATTTTGTTTTTGTTACATCACATTTATAATCATTTGGAAAACTAGATACTAAAACGGCTACGGGACAGAATTGTGATGTGTGTGCTGTGCTGTGATTATCCAAGCACACCATGCAGAGTACAAAACCTTTTAAAGCGTGATTTTTTTTTATCTTCATTTTTGTTGTCTCTACTAGTTAAAAGATTTTTTTCAGATAGTTTTTCAGATTTAGAAAATCCTTATGTGTGAAAACAGCTTACGTTCAAACCTTGTCTTGAATGACCAGCTGCTAACATAAAATGTCATTTTGCCAACAACACCAGCTGGACACCACGGCAGTGATTCAAGTTTATCTGCACTTATCTATATTGAACGTATTAGTTAAGAGGAAAAAACAACATATTTGGTGATTAACCATATCATCACACATGCAGCATATATTTATTTGCACACTTGCCTGTACAGTACACCAGTTACCAGACTTCCACTAGGGTGTAAAATAGCAAACCATAGAGAACCTCATTTAGACAATATAAATAAGGTTGTGTCATAATTGCAGACTTTTTGTGTTTGTATTTTTGGTTTTCTGTTTTATTTTATAATTATTCCTTGAGCTTTTCCATGCATCCCTGGTCCAGCACCCCTGATTCAAATCAAATGGATTTAACAGCTTATTGAGGTCTGTACAGCGATTCATTCATTTCAATCTGGTTGGTTGAAACAGAGAAACATGGAAAACTTAACAAGGGCAAAGGTTTCCACCCCTGCTTTAAGCTATCAAGAAAGGAGCATTTCCACAGGAAAATTAAATACAAATCTTTAGTTTTTAATGCAACTGACAGTTGAGAATAATCTTTCAATCTCTTTGCTATGACCCATTGCAGCAAGCTGGTCTCATAAAGGCTGGTTAATAGACTTATTTATGTGACTGTGTGTTTGTCCATGCTTAAATCTGTAAGATATATCCAAGACAAGGCTATTTTTATTTTTATTTGCAATGCCATAAAGTCTCTTAATTATGTTTCAGTTAGCATTTATTATTCCTCCAGATAAAGTACTAATAAATATATGTCACAATGCCTGTAAGCATCACAGGTCAATGAGGCGTAACATTGTATCATTTTGTTCCAGTTAACAATGACTTCTTAGTTTAATTTGTGTGTTTGAGGCATCATTTACAAGTGAAGCTAAAAGTTTTGGTTTGTGGCAATCCTTATGTTTTATTAAAGTTTTGTGTTTGTTTTTGGAGCAAATTTGTGACAGCATTTATCCAGAGACCAATTGTTTAACCAAACTGAGCACTCTTATTTTCAAATATATTTTCTATATATATCAGGCTGATTTATGAAAGTATAAAGCATGTATGATTCCTTGCACATACCTCTGCAACAACACACAATCAAATCCACAGCACACAGTAAACAGTAAACAATGACTTCCTGACAACAAGTGGAGTTCTTACATCTTTTTAATATTGTTATGAGTTTGCTGGCATTACAGAACAATGGCTGGCATGGTATTAAAAATGAAATAACAACACATTCTGTGAAGCTTCTCGTGGCAGGTTGTGCTGTTTGACCTGTGTTGTGTCATTTCACTGTGTCACACATTGTGTTGTTCCATCATAGCTTCCGCTTATGAGCACAGACAGACTGCTTTATTCATAAATAGTATTAGTGTAAAAGTGCAGTAAATGTCACGTTTAAATGATTAATTCATCCCAAAAGGGAAAAAAAAAAACCCATTAAGTCCTTCTCAGAAGGTTACATTTTTCATCGAAGTGGCCTGAGGGAGAAATCAAATTCCATGATTCTGAATCCCATGGGTTCTATGTAGAGACTGTCACCTGCTGATTAGTTCCTGTGACTTTGTCCTCTGTCCCAGACAACAGCCTCCATGCTGGGGATAATTAAGGTTTGCGGGCACTCTGTTTCCTTTATTTCCTGGGTTGTACTGCATTTCTTCTGAGATATTACTTGCTGAGATTAGTCATGTTGAAAGGTGTCTCTGAAAACTGACTCCCATTGTCACCCTGCTGACTATATTGTAATGCAGCTGAACTTTCACTGAACAGATGTGTCTGAGGTATAAAAGATCAAACCTATCTATCAGAGGTAAACCAGGAAAATGCTTTAACAGAAAATAAGGAGCTCTGAGTAAAAGCTTATATTTTATCACATATCAGTACATTAAAATATATCATACTCCTAAGGCACAGGGACCTTCATAAACCTTAGGGGGTTTACCACTGACATTTCCAAGAATGTTTGTTACCTAGAATATATTTACTATTATAAAAGAATTCCTGGCAATCTGTGAGGTTTGTATTTCTAGTAAACTGCAAAGGTCCAGACTCCCTTTATTTTGCTTCAACTTATCCCAAATGTTTTTGTGTTTGTTTTAGAATTCAGCTCTTCCATGTTAGTTTGCCATATTTCCACACACACATTTTAAGTTGATCTGAATGTTGTCCTCTAAAAAAGTGTTTAATAGAACCCTGACCTTAATGTCCATTCTATTCTCATAATTTAGCTTTTTAAATGTTTAAAATATAGAGTTAAATCTGGAGTTAAGTCCATTTATAAACCAGCTGCACACTGGCTTATACCTGGAAGTGATTCCGCCATTCAGATTTACTAACATTTTTACCTTCTAAAGGTAATGTCTGTGGAAATGCCAGTAGATTTTTTTTTTAACTCTCAGGTAGTGTAAAAACCTTTTTGTGGAGGGCTTGGGCTTTTTCATATCATTAATGAATGAAAAAAATAATTTCCAGCCAGCATAAAGCATTATCTGACGTGTTGCATTGGTAACATCTTACATTTGTTAAATCTTATGGTCGGTACTTTAAATTGAAATTCAATGTTGTGGGCGTACAAACTAACCGTGTTGGGTAGATGATGAATTAATAATGTGCTTTTATGGTTAACAAGAGCCAACTCCTGTCAGAAAATTTAGTCTTCATCTGTTTCTGCTTGATTCTGCTGCATGTAGGGGTGAGACTGCAATTTGATGGACACACCATGCAGCCAATCACATGTGAGGATAAACCAGTCATATTATTGTGTGAAAAAAGTGTTTGTGTGTGTCTAGGGGAGGGGAGGGAGGGGGGAGGGTGTTTCTCACATAGACTAGGTACAAAACAAGAAAGGATTGAGAGGCTAGATTCAAGACTTTGGCCTTTATTTGATTTGATTTTAAGGTTCTATGTGTAGCTGTTTATTTTAAGGTTTAATTAAATTGCTAATAAATAACTACATTTTATTTTTATCAAAACGCTACACTACGCTACAAAAACACAGAATCAAGTCTGAAAACATGTTAATAACTAAAAATTATAAACTGAAAGGGAAACAGATTATGACATGCCAAAACATCCCCATGAGAGGGACTGGGTTTGTCAGGATGAGTTCTTTGACACGATGATCCATGTTATTTATGACTTGTGACCTGGACTGGTCCAGGATCCATTATGGGATGCTGAGAATGATGGATTATTCGTTCTTGCACCAAAAGGTGTCATAGGAGGTTCGTAAGTAAGGCTCTTGGCATCACCCTCTCATTAGCTGGCCTGGTAATTGTGTTATGGCAATCAGGTATAAAAGAAGTTCAAGTGCAAAGGTCTCACCAAAGGTGAGTATTTACCAGATAATAGAAATGAGACGATTTGCATGTGGATCAGATTGGCTTAAGTTATGGAACTTATGGCACTTATCTATGCTGTTCCCTGTTCGATTTCATGCTTGTGTTATTCTCTGATCTGAATTGCTTTGGATGAAAGAGTCTGCTAAATGCCTGTAAAATAAAATAGAATAGAATTTAACTTCCTAAATGTAATTTATACCTTAAAACCATGTTACAATGTAACCATGTGATTTGGTCATCAAATGTAATGTCCAGCAAGTTGGTGAATAACTGTAAGTAGCTGTGAGATTATAAAATAAAATGTTGGTTTCTATTTCGCATGAGCTCACATTTGTAAGAGAAAAAAAACCCTTGAGGTACGAACATGCATTCCTTTGTGAAAGTTGGTTTGTCTTTCTTGTCCTTTGAAATGGCGCAGACTTGTGAGTTAAGGAAAATGGGGTTTCCTGCTTTGATCTACAGGCGCCTGGTTTAAAGACATTATAGTTTAGGTCAAGAGCTCACAGGTCAATAATTATTCCAATGAAAGCAAAGGGTAAGAAAGTTCTCTTGGTTTTGGTTAAATTCCAAAGTGTTTCTTTCAGTGAAGAGTTCCTCAGCTGTTGACCTGTTATCTAGAAGTCATAAATTCAATATGTGAATGTGTGGTTCTTTGGGGTGAATTTGCTACATCAGTGACAAACACATAGGACTAATTTTTAGAAAAATTCTGGTAGGTGTAGAGGGAAACAGAAACTTTGCAGGGAGAAACCTAATTTTTTTTACTGCAAGTCCTGTAAGTTCCCTTTGAAGTACCCTATTATCAAGAAAAATGTAGAGGACCCCCATATTCCTTTGAAGTAACTCAGACATCTTAAATTTATCTTCTTGAAGGATATCTCAGTATACCAAGTTGAAACTTTACTGTACCATGTGTGGCTTTTTGCTATTGAATTGCTTGTGTTTGTATTGATTACATAACTTCTCAGCACCTGTAAATATATGACTAATTGAACGCATATTATATCATTCATTCTTTTTCAATGCAGCATAATCTGATTGAGGGTCATGGGGAAGCTGAAGCTGATTTTTTCAGTTAGCAGGTAAGAAAAGAAGTACACACTGAACAGATTGCCAGTCAGTCACGGAGCTAACACAGAGACTAAAACAACTATTCATGCTCACACCAAGATCAATTCAGACAAATTAACTTCACATGCATGGTCTTTGAACCCATGCAGATACGGGGAGAACTATTGACACATGATGATGTCAACTTGCATAATTAATCAATCAACACGCACTTGATGGTAGTAGATGTATACAAGTACTTTATACAATGTAGTCAGACTAAGCAGATGTGTTTATGTGCCGAAGCAACATGTGCAGCTAATGAAAGACCAAATAGATGCTTGTGTGACAAAATATTAAGCATTCACTCTAGGTTGAGACTCAGGTACCTAAAAAAAGATTTAAATATTTGTTATACGGTTATATAAAATGTTCTGAGAATCAAAAGTTTAATAGAAATAAAGAAGATTAAAAGGTGGTAAGAGTTAGTCCTGAAACTGTTGCAGCAGCAGCGTCAGGGAAAGAAAATGCATTTGAACCTCGACTTTGACTCATACATTTGTTAGCCCACATTTTTAGCGTGAACTCTTTGCATTCAGACTAACTTTTTGACCGGGCTTTGTTGTCAGGGATAGTATTTTACAGCTGATAGTGTTTTAGTAACAACTAGAGCTTTTCTTTTATTCCTTGTAAGCCTGATACAGCTCCAGACATTCAAAATGAAGATCAAACACCACAATTGTGTGTAAAGTGTGAGAGTGAAAGGTGTGATGTGTAAGAAAGTGATGCAGAGAAACAGTCTTTGATAAATGTTCCAGAGCTGACGTACAGCAGCAACATGTCATCAATGCTGCAGTGTGGCATCTGCGCTCCAAACACCTAGAGACAACTGCATGTGCAGCTGTTCATGCTCTATTTTTGCTCCTGTTGGTGCAGCAAAATGTCAAGTTAAGTCTATAAACTTACATACAAGCAATTAGACGTGTAAAATCCATCCATTCACTTGCTATACCACTTAGTCTATTCAGGGTTGCAGAGTTTATCCAACAAATTATCAGGCAAGAGACAAAACATACTCTGGACAGGTCACCACTCTGTGTGGGGCCAATACAAACACATAAACAACTGTTTGTCCTCTCACTACGAAGAATTTAGACTGACAGAAGAAACCCTGTGCATGCATGGACATATCCTGAAAACTCCACTCTTTTTGCTGTGAGGATGTGGTGCTACCCACCACACCACTGTGTAGTCCCACTTGTAATATATGTGTGATTGATTATATATTTTAAAGGTGGAAAGCTGAGCCACTGGTGGGCATGGTTGTAACAGATTCTGGTCTTTTTTTTTATTGGTGAAGGATTAAAGCTTCAGGGTCTTTGTCCTGAATCTAACACCATGTCCTGTTGATTAACCAGGCTCTTACAGCATTGATTTTTTAAAAATGCAGGCAAAAGCACTTGAGTGAAAAGCATTTTAAGGAATAAAATTCACTGTTTTACAACAGTCAATGCCTCACTGACCAAACCTATTAGACTGTGGAAATTGTCTTGCTATGTACAGCTTGAATCTGGTTGCAAAAAGGACACTGGATGGTGGTTTTCGCAGACATCAGGACCAAGGCTAGAAAGATCACAACCTATTTTAGATCCAATGTTAAAGTTGAGTCGGGGTTTGGCATGCTCCAGCAGCTCCAGAAGCTGCCAAACGTTGACACCTCCTGGACCTTTACATTTTCAATGCTGGAGCAGCATGTGCTAGCTGCAGAAGCTGTAACATCTCTGCAGCTGATGTCTTTTCCCTCTCAAGTGAAGACGGTGACACAATTAGTACGTGTTTAGAGCATCTTAGACCATTTAATTTGGCATCAAAAGAAGTGACATTAAACAAAAAGCATTTCAGCATTCAACATCACTGTAAGGATCTAAATGGATGTCAGAAACTCAGAAAGAAAATCAACAGTACTGAGAACTATAACAGTGATTTTACTGAGAATACCTGCAACTATTTCTGCATTCAAGATGATGTGTTGAAAACATTTGCATCCTGACAATGGCAGCTAGTTTGCATCCAAGATACAAAACAACGTTGAAACAGTAATTTATTATAACCATTACTAAACACTATCCCCTAAAACTTTGAAGAAAGATTCAATAAATATGCAATTCACTGTTTCTCAGGCTGTTTGTGGATTTGCTGTGTTGAGATTTCAGCTTTCCTGTCTGGTATTTAGTTTTAAACAAAGGGATGTTTGATATATGACTAATGAGATTTTCAATTAAAGACTTGTCTCTATGATGCAAAAAAGTTACATTATGAAATATTTTTAATAATTCAGTTGGTGGTAGTCTCAGCTCAGGTAACTTTCTGTTTGATCTGTCAGAGGTAATATACTATGTTTTCTATGTAAGATCATTTGTGTCTAAATTGACACAATTGTATTTTTCTGGGCAACTTGAAATCCCAGAGATTTTAATAAAGACTCTTCCCATACAGGCTGCTCATAAAATACAGAAGATCAGTTACAATAAACTGCTTTAAACTGAAGGTTTAAGGAATTGTTTTTTTATCCTTTGTACTTCTACGGTATTTTGACCAAACTCTGTTAATTATAAAAACATGTAATTTAGATTAAATGTAGGGATTTACTATCAACTTGACCAGGTCTCATTTAATCTTTATGCAAGTTCATCTTCCAATCTGAAGACTGAGCATCCTTCATATTTTCAGTACACAAAAGGGAGAATTATTTAGTCTACATTTGTTTTTACCAACAACAACACGCTTAATTTAGATTAGTATTTCATTTTATAACTAAATACTGTCTTATTACTAAAGGGGAATATTCACCTATAAAGTAGTTAAAGTAGTACTTACAGGGCTTGGGTTAACATCAGTAGTTGCTTATGAAGAACAGTGTGCACATGGATAGCACTGTGGTCTCACTTGTTCGATCCTCGGCTGGGGGTGTCTTGACTGGTGATCATTCTGTGTGGAGTTTGCATGTTCTACTTCTGTTTGTGTGGTTTATCTTTGGATACTCCAGCTTATTCCCCCACAAGTCATGCACGTTTGGTGAATTGCTATGATTAAATGATCGGTTATCAAATGTAAGTCACTTTGGAAAAAACCAAATGACTGTGGAATAGAACTTTCCATCACTTTCTAACTCTGTGGAATTGTTAGATTTTAAGTTGCTTTTTTTTGTTTTGTTTTGTTTTTATCACAGATGATACAACGTGTTCTTATTAAAATAAAGTGAAACAAGGTTATTTAATTATATGAATGTTTGTCTATATGATCACCTATATATCACCATGTCTCTATTTAATCACCAGCATGGAGAAGAAATGAAAAACATAGAATCTCAAACATTCTCAAACATTTCATTGCACATCTTACTTTGTCTCCTTGGAATAATGCACGAGCCAGACAAGAGAAATGCCCTTATTTAAGTATCCTATCTTTGTGCTATACACAGAGATAATACCTTTTTCCTGTTAGATATTTTGAACACAAGTAAAATGGGAAATAAGTTGGCATGTTTTTCTTTCAAATCTCTTTATCATACAGAGAAAACTGTATCTTTCTTTGTAATCATTTGAGCATGCTCAGTTGTTTTGCCAGTTAAATGACAGAAAATTTACTGTGTTGTTGCCCATTGGCATTAAAATGTACTTCTGCAAGTGCAATCCCCCAGTGGTGCTCGTTGCATGTTTCAATGTACTGCTGTAGCTACTTAGGTCAATATTGTCCTCTTACACATTAGAACAAAAGTACACTCTTGCCTCATACTGGCTAATCAGTGTAACAACATAAAACATGAAATGATGCTGGTAGTTGTACACTAATGTGTACTAAATGTATTGAGCGTGATGCACAGCAGGACAAACAAAGTAAAAAGAAGCTTCCTGATGATGGGAATAAATGCTGCTACATGAACAAATGTATTATGAAGTTAGATCAGACTGAAACAAGAAATTATTTTAAACTAATCTTTTCACTTTGACATAAATATGTTTTAAATACATACATGTTATTTGGTGTTTGTATGTTGTGGTAAAGGTTCAGGTGGTTTAATAGGATTGATACAGTTGCATAAATTGAACTGAAGTCAATTTTAGGCAAAGCAGCAGACTGAGACACCCTCAGTGTAGGACGGAGCGCTACCGCAGGTCCTTCATCCCCACTGCTGTCAGACTGTACAACTTGTCTGTATAGTCATAATACTGTGTAG
>JBAMIG010000020.1:17074614-17086912 GCA_037177335.1 Kiunga ballochi
CCTTATTCTGTCTTTCTGCACCTTATCCTATAACAAGAGCTGCTGTAACAAGTGAATTTCTCCACTGTGAGATAATAAAGTCTAATCTAATCTAATCTAATCTAATCTAATCTAATCTAATGAAAACAAATAAAATAGTTTCTTACCAATTTTGACCTACATTGAGCCCCAGAATTTTGCTTAATACAAAGTGTAAGTGCTTTCAAGAAGTCATCTGTAAGTAATTTGGTTATGAATTTAAGAATAATTTAGATTTGCCTGCTAGTTGCTGAGATAGCATTCAGATTTCTCATGACCCTGCAATGGAATAAGTCTTAAATAAATGAATAAAGTTTGAGTGGTTTTATTTTCAACTCATTTTTTAGGCTGTAATGGGTCAAATGTTGCAGAAAAAACTATCAAGTGGCCTTAAAGGGCGATATTGACTTAAAGTAAATGTGGCTGCTTAAATTTAGCCACAAAGTTTCCAAAAAATGACCCACAATCTACAGCTTCTGTGACTCCTTCATGATTAGCCTTGATTGCGTTTGCTATTACACATGACAAACCCCTAGATGACATTTGGATCACATGTGGCACCTACAAGACATGCCACAAACCAAGCTAAACCCACTAATAACCTCACAGCTAAGCCTACTACCGGTGCTGAGTTTGAGCTTTTATTTTAAGGTGGTTATTATTCTTTTGTTAAACAAGGTTGGAGTAACTTTATATTTGAAACTGGATTCAATTTGCAGTAAAAGAGGAGAGACCATCCAATGCACAAAGCACAATAACAGCTACGTAGGGATAAAAGAAAATGCACAAATGCACGCTTTAAAACCACAATTTTTATTGATGTCATAATGTTTATTTTCATATGACATGGCATTGTGACAGAGGAACCAAAAGAATAGTTTAAAATGTATTAGACTTGCTCAATAAATTCCTCTAACAGGACTATGATGGTGTGAAAAGTTCAAGACTGTGCGTGCATCTTGGATTAATTTCAGATCAGATGGTTCATCATTTGACAGCAATGAACAGCCTCTGCAAAGAATAAGACCATCCAGCCTTGTACTTAAAGACTGGAGGGCTGCAGCAATTACAGGAAGTAAGCAATAATACATAACCTATTTATTTTTCAAGCTGCCTGAGGCCATACCTATGGGCTTGCAAAAATTATGATACATATAAAACATATGCTATTACCAGAACACATCTGTGCTTTTCATCTGCTGTTTCTTCCCAGAGAAATACCTTGAAACTGCTTGTGAATAAAGGTTTAGTGTCATGCTCTCCTTTTACTTTGCTGCCACTGACAATTTCTGAGTGGTAGAAAAGAGATCTTAATCTAACTTTTTGTGTCACACAGGCCAATTCTCTTGAAAAGATAGATAAATTAGTCTTATGTCACTAGTACAGTAATCCTCTCAGGTAATTTCTGATAATTTATGTATTAATTTATAATTATTTGCAACCATACGTATTATCTAAAATGTCCAGTTTCTGTGACAGAACAACTTATCAATTCAGAACCTTATTTCACCTTCTAACATCTACCAGCCTCTTCTTTTTAGGCTTAACAGGGAATTAAATATATTTTATTTTCTGTTATTTAAGTTGTTTCATCAGAAGGAAAATTTTTACGCAGTACAATCTCTTGAATATATAAAAATGAATAAATGTTTTTGCTCAGACAACTGAACAAATATAGCAGGATAGGGTGAGAAGCTAGCAGGAAACATTTGACCTAAAACTGGGAACTTTTTTACATTTATGGCTCAGTTACAGCATGGGAAAATGTTGTGAGACAGATGCAGCCCAGATGGGTGTTTTCATTGTTTCCATCCTGGTCATAGGCTATTGCACATGCATCACCGGATGCATGTGGTCCAGATGTACATTGTTTGCATGGATGTGGATGATGGAAAGTGTTTTTTGGGCTGGAGGTTGTTTTTATTTCTGTACGGGAGATATTTGCATGAATGTTCTTTAGACTTCTTTCAGATGTATTTGTGAAGGTGAGAGGCAGTGCCGTGGTGCCCTCACAGCATTTGTCATTTGCAGGATTAGACAGTACAGTCTTTATAGAGCCACAGTTGCTAATAACTGAAAATGCACCACAGTTTCACACTCATAGCTTTAACAGCTCTGTTTTAACAAAAAAGATTTCAATCAACGTGTCTAACACCGCATCATTTTCTTCACCTATGAGGCCTGTCTTTAAACCTGATGTCTTTGGTTATTTTTTTCCTTTGACACGTTAATTTTGCCTTAGAAGTGAATTCAAAGCTAACAAGCTGGTTGCATAACATTTAAATGATTGTAACAGTAGAAAATATTGCTGTAGAGAGCAGAAAGTTCTGGTAACTTAGACCTACTAACTCAAGTTTAATGTGACTTTGTGACATTACCTCTCACATTGCTGACACCAGTCTACAAACACCTGTCTTAACGCTACTTCAGCCTATACCTGCATTCAGAAAATCTCTATTTTTGTGGGGAAAAAAGAGAGAAGTGGGGGCGGGCACACAACAATGAAATTATTATCATATACGGTGTGTTCTTTTTGCATCCTGAGGCTGCAGGCAACCTCTAGAAGCCAGCTCAGATCAGAGCGAGTTCATTCAAGTCCAATAAGAATCCATGAACTACCTGCGGGCCCATTTTTTAAAATGATCTCCTGTACCTACAGTGTCACAGTGTGAAATTACTCAGGAGGAAGTCAGGTGAAGGGCAAAAAAGTAAACTTTAATAACTGAATTGTAGAAACTAATGTTTTAGTTCAGTAGAAAGGGAAGAAAGAGAAAAAAAAGACAACAAAATCCATCCATTCAGGAAATGGAAATTCAAAAGCACCAAAGTGCAGGGGGAAAGGGGGAAGGGACCAGGATGCTGGATGAACATAAACTCAGTGAAATGACCAGATTAAACACTAAGGGACTAATGATAAATGAACAACAGGTGCGAGTAATCAGCAGTAGAATGCAGGTGTGAAGGGAAGGGGAGCACAAAGTGAAAAAGGTCCATGAAATAAAACATGGAGTTATATTAACTGAGTCCACACATCATTGAAGCAAAACCTTTATGAACACTGAACAGAACTATTACAAAAATAATGATGGTTATAAAACTATGGAGGGGAACTATAATTCAAAAGGAAATTAAACCAGTTCTTGTGGCATTAATCTATTAGAATTAGAAATAGGAATGTAGTGTTATGTTTTACTTTGTTAAAATATAAATAAATGTAAGGTAAATACAATATATATGTATATATTATGGTTGCTGCACTTCAGTGCATCATGGTTTCATTTAACCTGTCGGCCACATCCATCTAACATGGTGCTCGGCAACTTTGAGCTAGCATGCTGTTATTGCTGTGATAAAGTCAAAAACTTGCAAAAATGGCAAACATCCAGTTTGAAAGAAGACTGGCCTACCCAGACATGTCTTTGGAGTTATTGCTGGCCTTTCTGAGGGTGTATTGACTAAAGAGTATTTACAAACTTGGAAGCTATACAGCACAAATCCAGCATAAATATTTTTAATGATGTGTTTAAGTTTATTGTACAAAAAATGTTTTTACTATCAAAAGCACTTTGCATTTGGCTTTTTTATTTTTAAGTCAAATTTGACCAAATTTGATTTAATTTACATAGTTGTGTAAATAACCAACAAAATCATAGATCCATCAAAAATATCCATTAAACATAATGGTATCACTGCCATTAAAAGTATTTTACTGACTGCAGAGATCTCTTATTTGGGATCGATTTGCTGTGACTTGCTCAGAGTTAATAGTTAGATGTCCTGCTCTCAATCTGCAGTGACTGTACCGATTAATTCATCATGCAATATAGCTTATGAAACAATAAATGATTGGTGAAACAACTAGATATGTTCTTTAAAAAATACTGGATACTTTAAAGCATTTAATCATGACAGAAATATTTTGAGTATATTTCTAATTGGAATATTAATAATTATTGTAATTTCTTATGTTTTATGTTTTGGTACTTTCTTAGATTCCTAAAAAAAAAACCAAATACATCCCCGGAAAATGAGAATATAAACAAATACCTCAAAGAAAAAGAAGAAATCTGAACAAAAACAGATTATAAAAAACAGCTTGAACATATGACAATGTGGATTATGTTTCATATGATTATTCTGCTTTCCATTGGTGCTAATCTTTGGAAATTGTTTGTTGTGCTAAATAATATTGTTGCCACTGACAAGAGTTGTCCCTATTTCAACAGCTTTTCATCAGCTCTCACTGGGGACTGTGTAAAACAGTCATTTTCCCTCTGCTCATCAAACCAGGGGTGCAGTATCTCTTTTCAAATCTTCAAAGACTCACTGTATGCATCTCTATGAAATATGGGGCAAAGGATGGGAATCAAAGCACTGACAGCAAAAGCTGTTGCAGGGGTTTCAGCCTTGTTTCGATTCTCCTACAACACAGCTGTTCCTCACACATCAAAAGATTGCAAATATCATGGTCAGTCATGCTGGAATGGGGATGAGTAGGGTTTTGTTTTTCTCCAAGACAGAGGAGAGGGAGGATGGCAAAGTCACGGGAGATTTACGAGCTGGTGTTCACTGCTCTTTAAAAGGATGCATAAGGGAGTGCGCTTAATGATTTATTACTTTGTGCCACCTTGGAAATCAAAATGGATTTTAGAATCAGCTCAACTCTTAAATCCAGACCTGGAAGAATGTGATTTATGAAAGTGACATCGGGAGCCCAGTGAGTTCCACTGCACGTCTTAGCAGGCATGTGTGAAACAGCATTTGGGCATCATTAAGCACACTCAGGTTAGCTACAATACAATCCTTTTTCTTCTTTCTTCTCACGTACTGTTACATGAAATGCTGTTTTGACTCCTGCTATCTGCTTGTCCTGTTACGCTATTTAAACAGGAAGGATCACATTTCTGAAGCCGGTTATACCAAGACGTAACATTCTACGGCACAGCGATGACGTAGATGCTGCTTAAGTCATGGTTGGCTGTGCTAATGGTGTTTCTTATGAGGACTCATCAGCACGTTGGGTGTTTGATGAAATGTTACTGTTTGTTGTCTCTGAGGGAAGGAAAGACGCTCATCCTGAGCACTCCGAAGCTGTGAAGAAAATGCATAGGGACAGGAGCAAATGTACCTCTCGTAAAGAATGAATCATTTAATAGGCACAGTGATTTTGTCTGAGATGGGTAAAGTGTTGCCATGTGAGAAAGTTTTATTTTTTTATGATCTGAAGTAAACATCTTTTTGCTGGTGCTCACACATTCTCTTCAAAACAAAATGCAGGCAGGAAATTGTTTCTGGAAACAAGAACTCTCAGTCAAGTGTTTGCTGGGTCCCTGCTATTGATCAAAAACCCTTCAACCCCCTGCAGACACAATGCTTATTTTTTCCAGTGAATTGCAATTCTTTTCCAGCAAATTGAAAGTGTTATTTTATCTTGAACAACCTTTATCCCCATAGTCCTTCCACACAGGTCTTCACCTACCTTCACCGCTGTTCCTCTTCTTCAGCATGCAAAGCTGTAAAAGACTAATATGTCCCCCGCTGACGGTTTCATACCGTGACTTTGACATTGTTTTTCTCCTGTTTGCAGTTTGGACACTAACAGACATAATACACTGCAACATTCAAGCCACCTCTCAGGGATATTTTGACTATTTGAACAATTTTTAAAAGTAGAGTGAAATACCGTGACACCTTAAGATACAAGTGCATTGACATACTGATTTTTTTGAGATACGAGCTGTGATTTGACCAAATTTATACCTTGAGATACAATTTTATTTCATGTATGAATAATTGAGCCGACGGCGTGCACACAAAGATCCACAATAACAAGGTGTAGTCTGTTTCCCCCACCTCAGCTTCCTGCATCCCAATCAGTGTTTGTGTAGCTGGTTTTGTTAAGTGTAAAGAAGCATTAAGAGTGTACAGTGGCAAGTAAGTGATCTAAAGCGAAAATGGACGTAGGCTATGAGACAAAATTCCAAAATATCATCCTCCTCTTTTTACTTCTCTCTCAATCTTCTGTTAGCTCAAATCGTCTGATCTCCAAGGTGAATAAAACACTTTTTTGCAAGCGAGAACAGCTTAATAGGATTTTTAATCATTTAAATTGGAAAAATTGCTTTGAGATACAAGCAAATAGAGATGCGAGTAATGCCACAGAACAAATTAAACCTGTATCCTAAGGTATTACTGTAGTCCAGGGATGTCCCTCAAGATACACCAAACCCATCAACATTTAGGCCATGTACAATGTAGGATTTTTAAAAAAATGGATACCCCCCCCCAAAAAAAAAAAAAAAAAAGAAAAAAATCCAACCCGTGCATGTTGCTAATAGTAATGCAGATTCCTTACTTCTGATCAGCAGTAATTCACAATTAAGTTGGTTAGATATCGGAATACATATCGGTAATTCTAATAAAATATTTGGCTTGTGTGTGTCCCGTAGGGCCTGTTTACGCTCATTGCTAAAGATTGATCTGGATATTTTGGTCCATCTTCTGAATCCTCCACGTGCATTTTTTTAATCAATTTTCAGCGAGCTCATGGATGTGCACATAATCTGAAGTAGGAAATGGACTAGTACAAGGGGAGGGGTGGGGCAGATGTGCATCCAACTAAATGAACATAGAAGAAAATCCTTGATGTATTTAGTCACAGAACACTTTGATTTATTTAACCAATGACCACATCAAGTTTTTTTTTTCTTAATCATCAACTCTGTCAGTATAAATAGTGACTGGTTTCATTTGGTCCGTGTTTGATCCTTAGCAACAGTCTTAGCTTACTTTTGTAGTGCTTTTGTTTTCAGTCTGGCTTGAGGTTTCAGTTTAGATTCCAGGCTTTTTTCTGTCATTGCAGAACTTTTCAGTTTGCTTTAAGTGGCTTATCATTCCCCCTCATCCTTATCTGCCTGCACCCCATCTGTGAGCCTGCTTTCTGGTCTTCCTTTATCCCACAACAGGATGTTGTACTGTGAGGTTAAATCAAAACCATAACACAAAATGAACCCTTTACACATTTCTGTGAACATAAGCTGAGTTCACAAAAACTAGTGCTTCTCGCCCAAAACTAAAAGCAATAGTTGAAGTGTCGTCCTTAAAGAGTGAAAAATTTAGACAAGGATCAGATATTAGCATGATCATATTATCAGTTTGTGTTGATCCCATGCAACAAATAATGGACTAAGCTAAAAATGGTCATTGTTCTGTTCTTGTGATTGGACTTTTAAGCAAGGCTAGAGCCAAAAAACTTTTAAAAACCTGAGTTCTTTGAGATTTGTCTCCAATCCATCACAGGGTAACACAAAGAGACAAACAATCACTCTTAAAGACAATAAAAAATGTATTTAGACAAAAAAAAACTATAGAATTAAGTGAGAACCCAATCTAACACAAGGAGAACATGCAAACTCGCCTGAGCTGAGATTTGAACTAGGGACCTTTTCACTGTGAAATGTGTGTTTTATTTTCCTATAACAAACTATTTACCTTTATTTACTTTGGGTCTACATCATTTGTCTACATACAGCTGCTTTATTTGTGATCCCATTATTACTTTGGTGTCTCTGAAAGGACAAACAACTCTGTGTGAAGTAAGAAGCAACTGCAGCTAAGAACTGCAGCATTAACTATCCATTTAAATAAGAGATGTTTTTATAAGAAGTGGTATGAAAGACAGTATAAAATGTCTACCCCGAGGCCACTGGATCCTCTTACAGATGAAAACATGTTCATCTTGAAGATTTTTTGTCACTGAAGGCCACTGTACACTCACAACATTTAGCATTTTGAAGTCATTACTATTACCATGTTCGCCTCGGCAGGTCAGTGGTTATTCCACACTACTTTAATTCTTCTGGTTCAAATTTGGTTTCTTTTTACAATAAAAGTCAGTGAAGAGGCAGTTTACATGTAAATATAATAATTCTATAATACCTCAGAAGTAAAATAAAACAGTTTCCGGGCATATTCTGTATTCTTATTATGTTCTAATCTTTTATTTAAGAAAAGGAAATGTGATGTCTGAACTTTAACTTAAACAATATATATGTATTTACTCAGCTCACATGTGTGCATGTGTGTGTGTGAGAGAGAGAAACCATTAGTAGTCATTACTAATAACTAGGCCAAACAGTAAATCAACCAAAGCTGTTGAGCCATATGTTTTTATCATTGAAGCTTAAAATAGCACATACTATGCCTTTTTTTTTGGTTAGTTTTTGCATGCTTTCTTCATTTTTGGACATTATAGAGAGCCCTTTTGGAGTGGGGTATTTTATTCAAACCAGATGAATTTAAATTCCAGTATGGTATTTTTTAAATGTTTAATTATCATGGTAAACATCAACACCAGGGCATTCTGTTTGCTGCCTCTCTTGTCCTCTGCAGGTACAGTCATCCTGTTTGCATCTGAATTTTGTATTTTTCACACCTCTGTTCATTTAGTGGCAGGAGTAGGATGTTTTGGAGTGTCTGGTGATCCACAAATTATGTGTAGAAGAGACTTAAGTTAATGTGTAAAATACCCCTTTTCCAACTCCACTGAACAGTAGCTGTTATCTTTGAGTGAGATGTCGTACAAAGCCAATAAACAAAGTCTGTGGATACTTGCTGTCATTGAACTACAGGAACAATAAAACATGAGTCATAATAAACACTGCAGGGGATGAGCACTGTAAGTTGCAACTTTTCAGCTGCATTCACAACACTCATGGACCATTTAATCACAACAACCATAACATGACGGTTGGATGGTTGTTTAAGCCATATTGAGATGAGCTGAAACACTGAACGCCTGGCAGGGGGGCACCGGTGTACCACCAAAGGCTGTGCATCAGAGTTCACACGTGTGAACGGAGTTTTTTTGGTTGTGAAAATTGAATGAATGCCATATTATTCTACTCATCTGCATGTCACTTTGCTGACTTTTTGTGTACTTTTTCATGCATTAAAATATATATTTCTGACCATTTCTTTGTATTATTTTTATTACATTTCAGCCCCTCGCCCTGTGTGACTATGTTTTGAATTTACAGAAATATGTATTTGTGGCAAGCTGCAGTTGGTTGGCACAGCAGCCTCACAGCAAGAAGGCTACTGACTTGAGCCCTGGCTAGGGGGAGGTCTGAACAGTGACCTTTTTGTGCCAAGTTTGCATGTTCTCTCTAGGTACTCTGGCTTCCTCTGGCTTCCTCTGGCTTCCTCTCACTATCCAAAGACATGCATGCTGGGTTAATTGGTCATTCTATACTCTCCATTGGAGTGAATATGAGTCTGTCTCTATGGCTGTGTCTCAATCAGTGCACTAACACTACTTTGCACTTTATGTTTAAGTGCATAGTGTGATTACACTGACATTTAACCCAAAGAATCAGTGCACTGAAAGTAAACTGAAAGTACCCAAATGCTGTCCTAAAATTGCCAAGAATCTAGTGTGAAACAATGGACACTTCGCACACTAAACCAACACCATTTTATCTGATATAGCGGAAAAGGAAGTGCTGGACGTTCCAAATTATGGTGACAAATAATACCGCAGGGGGGGATAACTTGTATAGATGTGAGCATGAAGTTATTTTGCTATGGTTGTAATGTAGCTAACCGCAGCTTGCTACATATCTGATCTTGTGCTTACAGTAACTCATTGATTTGATCATTTGTTTGAGACTGGAGACTTCACAGTGTACACTACACACTACATCCCCATGCACTATGGCATTGAGACAGAGCCAATGAACTGGTGAGCTGCTCATGGTATACCTCGCCTCTTGCCAGAGTGGCTGCTGGGATAGGCTCCCAGTTACCTGTCACCCTGAAATGGTAAAGTGGTTAAAAAAAAATGGATGGATGAATGTACTAATTGCACATGTAATGCAATGTACTGCATGTTTTATGAGTATATGTTGAGTATATATATATACACCCCCCCATCCACTGGAGGTCATTGCAATACACTGTTCTTGGCAGCCACAGTTCTCAGATAATTGTGCCTTTACTTACGAAACAGAATTAAACAAATGTTGTTTCGTCCCATCTTCATTGAGGCAGCTGACTATGCAGAGTAACCAGGGGTTTTATGTGAAGAGTGTTTCTCAAGAGACCAAACTTCAACCAAGATTAGAAGAGAAGCTGCAGGAATGTGTTTTTGAGCAAAGAAGTATGTTAAACTTACTCTACTAAATCCCAGAAATTAAATAATAAACCATCATAAAAGTGTGATACGGGTCCTTTAAGATAAAACATGTCCATATGGTGATTTTATTCATTTGGTTCACTTTGCTGAATAGTTTTTAGAAATAATGGTAGTACAATAAAATCAATTGCCTCATTCTACAGAAGGACATAAAAGTGATAGAAGTACTTTATGAAGACTATGCAAAAAAAAAAAAAAAAAGCAATGCTGCGAGTGATGTAGCAACCAGTTATGTAGCAACTCCAAGCTAGGTTGACTTGTTTTATGACACAAGAGGCCAACAGAATTAAATTTCATGATGTGGTTTATTTAGCTTCATATGGCTGTGAAAATGGCTGCCACAGACTGATGTTAGTGTTCCCTTTAATTGGCTCATTGCAGATGCAGCTCTTAACCACGGATCTATATGAGCTTCATGAGGAGAGACGGCAGGACAGTTAGGAGATCCCTCCAGAGCCCATCCACTTTTTCATCGCCTCCATCTTCCCTGTCATCCATCTTCTCGTAGCGTTGCTTTCTCAGGGGGAACAAGAAGACTTATGATGTTGTGCTGGATGCAGGAGGAAAACAACGTGATCATCATTTTGCAATTACCTGTGCAGTTGCTTTATAACAAATGGCACCTAATGATAGTGAGGTACTTATGAGAGACATGATGGAGCTCAGAAGACAAATGAATGCTAAGCAACCATTAGCATTGCATGTTTATTAGCAATGTTTTTATTTAAACAAGGGAGATATGGAGAAATGGACTTAATTCTAATGTGTAATCAGCATTTGTGCATAATTGGCAAAATTGTAATGCATATTGGATAAAGTGTAACGTAGGTTTGTTTAGTAAAAATACCTACAAAGGAAAAACATTACACTTTAGTTATTAAACATAAAGAAAGTAATATGTCTAAAACTCTCTATGAAGGCCAATTCATCTGTTGCAGATTCCTTTCTCATCATATCAGTCACTCCTTATTACATTAAAGTCATTATGACATGATGCATACAAAGGAGGAACGAACCAAATCTCTTTAGGCCAAATCCTTCATTATTCATTTCACACACCTTTTTGTTTTGGCAGAGAGCTTATGGCAAATTCATGCCCTCTCATTAAAAAAAATCACAATTGATCCAACAACTGTAAACAATTGATTATTAGTTTTATTTTAGAGTTGGATTTGTAATCCATCTTCACATGCACACAATAATGCAACTGAACAGTAATTCACATAATTGTGTGTTGAAATATGTTGTTTCTAAATATGTAGACTAGTTCTAAAAAGGGAAAAAGGTGTGAATTGACTAAATTGGGTTTCTGCGAGATGACTGAAGGAATGCATTTGGATTGCTAAGGATTTTGAGTAGTAACATGAAAAAAACCCAACAAAACCACAGACTGGGTTCCAAAGTGGTCAAAGACATGGCCCTGCTGGACTGACAGTAGTTCTGTTGTTCATTTTTATGCAACCAGTTCCAGTAATCTTCTGGTTTATCCTTCTTTTCCTGCTGGTCCAAACATTTTGGTATAGGAAAACCTTAAGGTGAGACCTGGTGAACACTATATGGTAAAACAGAACTGTAGACTGTTGAAAGCTCTGGGTGTTTTGGTCAGTTTGTTTTTTTTTCCATCTGTCTTTCTTGTTAAAATAGTTGAATCTCGACTCAACTCTTTTTTTTACCAAAGACTTGAAATCATACTTATCTAAGTAAATGATATTTTATTTTGTAGTTCATTTGCATCACCACATTTCCCATCTGCTCAGCAGTTTTTTTTGTATTTGTATATATCTTTAGAAAGTCTTGATTAGGCTACTGACCATTCAGCATTAGCTTATTACTGACTAGAACAAATCATTTAGTCTCCGGGTGGTTGCTGATGTCATGCAACTAATGTGCAGCAATTTCCACCCATCCATCCATTTTTGACAGCATATTCCCTGAAGGGGTCATGTGGGGGGGCTGGAGCAGATCTCAGCTGACATCAGGTGAAAGGTGGGGTACACCCTGGACAGGTGACCAGTCCATCACAAGGCCAACACACATAGACAAACAACCACACACACTCGCACTCACTCCTATGGGTACTTTAGA
>JBAMIG010000020.1:17101389-17113822 GCA_037177335.1 Kiunga ballochi
ACCTCCTGATTACCCTCATGTGTTTCACCTGTGTCTCGTTTTCCCAGTGTATTTAGTTTGCTGGCTCCCTGTGTTCCTTGCCAGAGTGTCTTGTAGTTTTCGGTGCTCATTTCCAGTGATTTTAGGAATTAAAAGTATATTTTAGTGAGTCTCCAGTCCGCGTGTGTGTCCGGCCCTTTACGGCCCTGACAATTAGTTTTTTCTTTTTACATAATAGCTATAAAAAGTTGACGGCTGGCTTAATCAGCATTTTAGCTGTCTTTTATTTGCATTCCAAAACTGTAACATGACACAAAACTTTGCATTTAATGTGTGATGTTCTCAAATTAAGTAAAAATAACTTCAGAAAAAGAGCATTTAATGATATTGTACATTGTTTATGTAAAAAAAGAAAGTAAAAATAGCTATTATAATTTTACCTGTGTTGCTTACTTTGGATGAGAATATGACTAATCACATTCTTGGTTAAGATATTATCAGCTGGCATAAACATTTGTCAAATTAAATGGAATTCTACACAATAATAAATTAATTTATGTGGGTTGCATTGAAGCAGAGAAACACTGACAACCAGCAGAACACTGACCCAAGAGTTCCTGATTTGGTAATTTGTGGTGGGGTGTCCAGGTGTGTGTTAAAATGCCAAGGTGGAAAGACATCAGAAATTATCCTACAAATCTGGAAAAGCTTTTTTTAGTCATCATACTTCTTTAAAAAATTATTACCCTTTAAAAAGAAATGATTATTTTTTTAAACAAAAACAGAACAAAAGATTATGAGGCTTAAGTTTGTAAATTTGCTTCTAGGTAAAAATTGTTTGGGTAGACAAGTCCTGTGTAGCACTGACTGACCAATATGTAATTCACCACATGAGACAGATTTATTCATTGCAATTGAGATTGAAATTGGTGTTAGATTCCATGTGGAGTTCATCTAAAGTTTCCATTTACACATTTTGAGATGCGGTAGGACCCAGATAATTTTTTAAATTATGCATTTACATCTTCAAACATAAACTTTAAAGGAGATATATCATGCTTTTTAAATCTTTCCTTTCAACATATAAACCATCTGTTTTGGTATGAATTCCCGGTTATTCTTGCTCCACACACACACATGTAAATGAGGCCTGTCATGCCCTGGCCCTCTCCAGGTCAAAGGAAGTTCAACTCTATCCTGTTCCGCCATGTTTGAGGCTTGATAGCCTGACCAAAAAAATATAAACATATATGTGCAGCATCAGGAAGGAATTAATTTAAAATGTTTGCGATCCTACTCACTTAGAAGTGCACAAAAACACACATTTCAGGGGTAAAAAAGAGTGGATTTTGTATGATATGTCCCCTTTAAAACTAAGGTGGACTTTCTTTTTTAAAGCATTTTTGTTCATTTTGACCCTGCAGTCAATAACCGGTTTTCATCCACAGATGATTAATCTGCATGGATCATTGATACATTATCCAGTATTTAGCACATGCTGTCTCAAAAACCCATGGGAACCACTGCTAAATCCCATGAGGCAGATATAGATGCACTGACTGGGATGATGGCTGTCTGCTCGTAATAAAAATTAGCCAACAAAGTGGAAAATTGCCATGTGTAAATAGAAGTCAGGCTGAGTAATTAAGCTTAATGGAAGATTTAAAACAATAAAAACTGCCACCTGCCATTGTTGATGCGTTTCCTGTGGAAAGTAGCTGTGTAGATAACATAAAATGAAACTATTTATCACCACATTAGCCTACATTTGCCTGCCAGGAACTTTATGTGAATTATACTTTAATCAGATTCTGAAACAGTTTATCAAGATTATTGAGTGCGTGTTCAAAAAGCTATCAAGTTCAAAGGAGCAAAGAGATTATCCGGGAGGCTATTAATACAAAACAATAAGAAAACTCTTAATAAAACTTGTAAGAAAAAGATATTTGCCTGCGGGTTGAAATCCTTCTTTTTTTTTTCCTTTTAGTGCTGTGACATTTTGAGTAGGAGAACAACGTGTTTGTGTGGGAGACGAGGCTGAAAAGGATGAGATTAACTGTGAAAAAAGAGACACCGAAGAAGCAGTCTGAGCTAAATTACACAAAGTTATAGAATACATTTTGCACAAACAAATAAAAAATGTGAGATGTTTTCAAGTACAGCTAAATAATAGCACAGGGAAAGAACGATGAATAGAATCAGGCAGTTGTGATTAATTCACTTCAGGAACAAGCAGAAAAAACATAAATATTTTAATGTGGAATATGTAAATGTTAAAATGTCATGGCAGATGTAGAAAAAAAACATGTTACACAGTGAGGTCTCGCTTTTATTTGACGTAAACTAGACAGTCTTGTCAAATTTCTCATTTTATTATAAATATTGCATGTAAGGAGAGTGTTCACTGCCACCACCTACCTTTTGCAGGTGTGTTTTCTTACCACAGTCTGCCTGAAGCTGGCCCACTGCCATCATGTGGTGTCTGAGATGCTCTGCCGTTTGCAAAGGTCATGTTTTCCCCTTTCTGCCTCGCTTTTGTTTATCTTGCTGTTCAGTCTGCCAAAATGGGTATCAAACCTCCCTCCTCGTCCAAACCTAGCTCTCAGCGGCCACAGCATCATCCAGGGTAGGATGTTTCTAATTAAACACTGGTAATGATAAGATTGTATAAGAGGAGTGGGGAGATGCTCATTAAACTGGGAACAGATGCTTTGACTAACCCCTGCCAGGCTGCCTTGATGCCCACAGTATGAATACAAACATATACAGTAGATCTCTCTTCCTTTTTCTATTTGTAGGATTAGAGCTCATAATTGCCAAAGCAGTCCACACATGGCTTTTTATGTTAGTTTTAACTGACACATATTTAGGCTTTTTAATATAAAAACCTGCAAGTTTATCTTTGCTCTCTGTGTCATATCAACTGTATTATTCCACAAAATATTCAACCCACTCAGCAGGCTTTGCTTAAAGTGACATTCCCTCCCGTTCCACTGCCTGTTAAACACAGAAAAACACTACATGTTGATGGTTCAATCCCCTAACCTGAAATCAACAACAACTCTGTAATTTATATTCAAAAGCCTTGTAGCCAGTTGCTCTAAATCAGCATTTGTCAGTACACTGTGTATGGGTTCATGATGAAATGAAAAATGATTGTAAATTATAAGGTTTTTATAAGAGTGGTATACTGGTAGACTTGACTTGCTGCGTATACCAACACTGTCTCACAGCAATAGATCTAAAAAAAAGAATCAATTAATTTATACCAACAGAAGGTTTATTTTTTCTATTTGCATGCTGTCGGGACACAAATAGCTCTGTAATTCTCTCATTTCTATTTTTTGAAATATTCACAAAACCACGGAACTGAATGCAAGGTGACAAAGTCGGTATTACAAGGTCAGACAGTTTGAGGAATGGAGTGACAAACACAACTTATTTTGCCTGCTTTTAAACTATTTTAGGATTCAGTCGATAATAAAGAGAATTCATAACATTTATCAATACCTATGCCTGTTACTGATAATGTTTTTTTTTTCATTTCTCTTATCAGTTTCTGAGCCAGCTGTCTGTGAGGAAATAAGCATGCTGCAAAGGTATTCCAAATCAGCAGCTGCTTGCAATCTAAAAGCATAAACATAATACATTTTGGATTCAGACCATGTAACAGACTGGAAATGTGGGTCATCGGCTATTGAATAAAGGGTCCAAGCCTTTCACAGCTAATTTAGTCCCAACGCTACGACACGCTCGTCTTTCTTTCACTGTTTATTTCCCATGCCTGTGTTGCAAGTGTGAAGGGGATCAGTCTCGCAGTCATTAGTCTGAAAGCTAATATTACTTTCAGTATCATTGGCCTTAATATGTGTAATGAAAGTTTTTTTTTTCATTTTGATTCTTTTAGTTAAAAGAAAAACACTAAGCATTAAACCTTTGCTCTTACAATTAAGAGAAAATACTAATTTTGATTGATATTATAGAACATCTGACATTGTGAATGTCATATGTTGATGTGTGGATTATGATAAAATACAAAAATATATTCTGTTTTAACAACCTATAAATAATTATTTTGTTATGCAAATGAGGACACTTCACAGGGCATTGTGTAATTATAGAACAAATAAAAAGATAATTTTCCTATTGTAAGCCCTTACAGTCTTCTCATCTCCTGTCTTGCCTGCACTATAAATTCTAATACTTAGCATCTAAACTTAAATTTATGGCTTAATGTTGTCATCAAGGGGCCAAGGCTTGCCTGGCCTCTGCTATCAATCTGATTCCCTGTAGGTAATGGCCAAGTTGCATATTGTCACAATTCCAATACATTATTTACAATGAGACATTAAAAAGTAATGTGTATTAATAAACAGACCCAAGGCCAGAGGGCATGAGCATATTCAGTACAATCATATTTCTTTCTGCTTTCATTAAGAAGACACTTTATAATAAATGTATGGTAAGACCAACACTTTCTCTTGACAGTACTCTTTTTGTGTCTCATTATGGTTACCTCTGCAAACATATTGACCTATTTTCTACTTGTGTTTTCCTTCTATTTATCCAATTTTGTCTTTACTCATATCACTGTGAATCTGTATCCCTTAATATTTCCTCACATTTTAACCCAAATCCATCAGTTATCCTGGAATAAATGTCAACTCTCATATTAATCACGTCTACAGATTCCTTAACCTCATCTTCAACTCGATGTAACCTGTGTGGTGACCCCTATCTCATATGAGTTAAGTGGTCACTGGGTAGTTTTAAATATTAATCTGCGAAAGGAGAGGAAGAGAGAGTGTATTAATCACAAGTGCATGTCATTTGGTCATGATGTTCCAAGTCAAAAGTCATATGCACTGGGAATATAAAAAAGAGAAAAAGAAAATATTTTGTAAAATATAGCAGAGTAATAATGGAAAGTCTTTGCAAGGAAATCAGTGAAAGAGTTTGACTGTAACAGATAGTTGTGAGTCTGATAATGTAGTTCTGAGTATCACAGCTGCTGATATCCACAGGCTATTCCTGACATTAACTTACTGGCATTCAATTATGACAGAGAAATTGAAATTTTAGTAACACCTTAACTGGATCTTAATTGCACAAGATACATGGTTTGAATACGCTTAACCTGTACATCCTACTGGATGCACTTCAGCAAAGGAAAAAAGAAAAACTCAAACCCCACTTCCAAACACAATTATAGAGAAAGATTGAACTGTTGTTCTCGATATGTAAACAAAAACAAACAAACAAAAAGCATATGTATAAAATCAAATTACTTCAGCTTGATTGGTAATGAAGCAGAGGAGTTAATGTCATTGGCTCTTGTTCATAAGTAGGAAAGCATGAAGAAGATGTTGATAGGGATATTGGTGACACACACTGTGATGCAGGCTGTTTATCTACCCATCCTGGTGAAGAAGAACTGTGGCAAGAGACCAGTCTTACAATTTACTCGTCAGTCTTCCTACGTGCACTTATGGTCACAAGCTGTGGGTAGTGACCAAGCAGCAACTCCGAATAATTTAAGGTGAAGTATATATGCCAAAGTGCCAAAAAATACAGTTCAGTCCTCATCAACTAGGAGCGAGCATATCCCATAGACTCCCACATTAACTTAACAGCAGAATTATATATGTTTACCACCTGGTTCAACCACCTGGACATTTTAGCTATAATAGGTCATGTTTACCTTGTGTCACTGTGATAGTGGTGACATTTTTATAACTATTTTTTAGATGTTATTATTCTTGAAATATGGCATCATTAGGGTGTGTCCTTTTGAATGACAGGTCTCCAGCATCTGCTGGCAAAAAGGCAGAGTGTAGTACAAACATAGTTTTTAGCCTGGCACACTTTATTTTCACCCCATTTTACTCCATTACCTGGTTAGCTTGAGTTAGATGCAAGTTAGTTTGGTCAGCTCATTGCTACAAGCAGCTTAGGGTAGATGTCAGTCATCCACCCACATACTCACAGCCCTCTAAGCGCCACTATATACTCATTTTTCTATTGTGGCAGCATGCATGACACTGCTAAGATGTCAACGGTTGGAATTACCCACTTAGCTTCACTTTTGCTCTTTAGAAGCAGGTGGCATCATGGAGACTCTGTCCATATTTTATATATTGTAGCCTATGTGGTCAATCCCTATAGTATTAAAAATGCCATCACAGGAATTAAAAGTTTAAATAAATGCGTTTACACCCAGATTTGTAAAAGATTTTAGGTTTAATTGGTCAGGTTTACTTATTGATAAATCTGGGAGAGGAATATTTTGTGCTCTTCTGTTTTGTCAGCCTTTGTCCATTAGCTAGTTAGCTCCTATTAGCTCTGGGTTAGCTTTATTAGCGCTTAGCTTTAGTCAGCTAGTAGTTTCATGGGTGTCAATTTTCCATCCCCACGCTCACAGTCCCCCTCTTTAACCATTTTTGTATTTTATCGAAGCTATTTTACAGGTGACAGTGCCATGATGGCCACAGTTAAAACCACCCACCAAGTTTCAATTCAGTTTTTTGGAAACCTATTGTTGATGCCACAGAAGCTCTATCCATAGTCTATAGTGGCAGATAACACACAATTCTGGCTACAAGCCACCAAAATAAATTTATAGCACAGGATGTCCAGACCCTCCCTAGGAAATAGTATGAGAAGCTTGGTCAGGTGATATGGTAGGTCAGCTATCTACTTTTTTGATAAGATGTCTTGGGCATGTTTTATCAGAGAAAAGACCCAAGACAGGCTGAATAGTCTATATCTTTCACCTGACCTGAAAATGCCTTGGAATCCTCCTGGATGTGCTGGAAAAAGTAGAACAGAACAGGAAATCTAGCTTCTCTGTTAAGCCGTTGCCCCTGAAACTGCCCCTGCACACTACAGCAATGGATGCAATAAAACATTTAACTAGGTGATTGGGGTTTGCATAGATGTCTGATTTCATCACTATTTATCTAAAAAATAATAGTTAACATAGGAATTTTCTAACATACAGATGTACAAGCTCAAGTGTTTCCTAGATCAATACACTGAAATTCACAAAACAAAACATGATTGGGTTTACAACTTTACATGTAGATTTAACAGACTTTTAATTACATTCAGTATGATTCTGAGAACTTTACATTTAGAAAAGTATGTGTGCCTGAACTGTTACCTTTTACTGAAATCTCACACCCCTACAATAAACATGTATTATGACGACATACAATTGAGGTGTTGGCCATGGTTAAATAAATTAAGCAAACTGTCAGACAGATGTTTCCTCCATAAAAAAAGGAAACATCTGCAGTCTTATTACCGTTGGTTTTGCATCATTTTTATGTTAGGCAACTGCTGTAAGTGCTTTCACAGCTGCTGCAGTTTATACAAGATGTAGCAGCTGGATCATCAGTTTATCCCCCCTCCCACCTTCATGGATGAGTTCAAATCTTCCCATCATCGATTCTTACTCTTAGGGAAAATATATACATTTGAGGCATCACTACTGTAATGAGGGGAGTCAAATCAGTCACCTCTGGAGGGTTAAGTCTTTTTACTTGAAGAAGGGTTAATTCTTCACACAACAATTTTCTATCTGTACAAAGAAATATGAATGCATGCAAGTGGGCTAGAGGATCTACCCTGAGGGTTTTTATTTATTTAATTATTGTCTTTCACATTTTCCTTCATGTTGTCTTTTCTTTTCTTGTGTCTGTCCAAAAGATGCCTGATCACAAATAACATGCATGCACATATCCAGCAAACATTATGTTTCTCAACTAATAAAGCTAAGAGAAATTCAGTAAGGTAAAAAAAGGCTTTTTAAATAAGCTCGGAGTGGCATTTCAACTGAATTTATGAGCTATGAACTGTGGAAAATCAAAAAGTGTAATGGCTCATAATAATGCCAATTTTATCAAGCAATTGAATCTGTTCTGAAGCATCAAGTTCACAGCAAGACAGGAAGGTACTGCAGGTTCTGCTTGTGAACAGTCACATCATCCTCCAAAACAATCATTTTAATTATTTCATTTTGCTATTAGAAGTCTTTCAGTTTACATTCTTTGACTATTATAAAATCTCCAGATATTCCCATGAGTAGATTTTATATCCTGTTTGTATCTTGGCAGCAATTAAACTGATGCTGAACTGGCAGATAACACAAATGGACTCTCTCAAAATTAGTGCTTCACCACAGTCAGCCATTAGCTAGCTGAGTTTCTGTCCAGCCCTTGCTGTGTTTTAATTCCTTTTTAATTTTGGATTAAAAATAAAAATTATGGATAAATAGAAATGTGGAAAAATTAAATGTATGGATAAAATGTTTTAATATATCTGATTTAACAAAAAGAAAAATGAAAATGCAAACAGCTAATTTCAAATTGAAAAGGTTGTTTTATTCTTATTTTCAATCCAAACAGATGAATTCCTCTATTATGTAGGAGAGGAAATAAAAACTCTCCTAAAATTTTGAATTTCCCTCATGGGACTAATAAAGTATGTTTCATTTAATTCCATTCATTAATTTCATGTAAAAGGAAAACATTCACTTTAATTTGGGTGGTTCTGCACGTTTGTCCCATCCCGATTAAGCACAGACTTGGCACTTCATCTTCTCTACTCTCTTTCTTCTTCTCCTCAGCTGGTGAAAATAGGAAATGTGCTCATGTTGAGCTAGTACTCCAAAATGATCAGAAAAACCAAAGTGAAAATGTTGATGCCAAAAAGACAAAAGCAAGAGGTGGAGGTATTTTAGGTAGACAAAAGTGCATCACCCCCACCCTCAGTCCATTCAGAAACCTCCACAACCCCCAAATCCAAAGCAGCATTAAGTACAGGTGAATGAACATGTTTTCCATAATTAGATACTATTTCCATGCAAACTCCCTAAAAATACTTTAAATTAGCTATATTTAATTCTGAATGATTAGTTCATCTTGTGACCATAGTAAGTGTAACTTATTTACATCAACTGCTGTAAATTTTGCCTTTGGTTTCTTGTAATAGTTGTCCTCTACATAAAAGGTCCTATACAAATAAACTCGCCTTGCTTTGCCTTTCTTTCTCCCTGAACTGCCATAAAGCTGAATGGAAACGTTTTGCAGTGAGGAAAAGTTTTTTTTTTCAGTTGTATCCTTGTGCTACACATAGTGATGGATGTCGTACACTCCTGTTGTGTCCTTGTAAGAGCTCAAAGCTCAGCTTTAGCAGAAATAAAGGGAAGAGCATCTAAAGACAGAGTGAAACATCTCAACGCTAATGCTAACTAATTATACTTCACAATAATAAAAATCACTCTGGCATTGATTTAATAATTTTGCATTTATTCTGACACAAGTATGCATGTCAACATTGATATCAAATTAGCAGTATACAACTTGTGAAATGTGATGCTGCCAGAATTTCATGTGCATCACAACACTTGCAATAGAAATTGTTTCATTTTGAGGCCTGTTCTCTCAGCTTCTTGGGAGCTAACAAATTTAACCTCTAAGTTATTTTAAGTGTCACTATCAGCACTGCGTTGATTGCGGGTAGATAATCAAATGTGTCATCATATCACCAGAGGGAGAACAGCAATAAATTCAAATCATAAACATGCTTTTATAGTAACTAAAACATGCGAATGTATCTGTATCGGATCCCACAAAGTCACCGGAGGGAGGGGAAAAAAAGTGAGTTAAATCAGCTGTAAAAGAATCAAAACATAAAGTGTCAGGGCAAAAGTTAAGCTGGAACAGACAGCATGCATATTTTATGCATGCACTGCCTCTTTGTGCATGGTGGCATGGCATATGCAAAAATAAATGTTTGTACAAGACCATGAAGGAACATTGGAGAAGTGTCTTTTAGAATCCTCTCCTTAAATAATTTCTCTCCTTGATTTTAACATCTTCTCAAGACCTTTACAGCAGAGTTGGAAACTATATCAAGGCAAAGAAAAAGAGGAAACCAAAGTGAAATATGTCAAAAGCTGTCTTTGTGTTGGAGTTTGATTTAGACTGACAGTGAAGGAGCGACAGCTGAGTCTGCAGAGGTTATCCAGAGGGTTAAGTTTGCTGGTGATGCATAGCTGCAGTGGCAGCGCAGGTGAGAGTGTTTGGGGGCTCTGTGAAGTGTGACACACCTTGGTCCCAGGGCAATTCAGGGATGATAGCAGAGGTGGAAAGGGGGTTAGGGGGAGTAATATTGCCTTCTGGGTAGTCACACGCTTCCGCATTGCCCTGCAGAGTCGGGGTGTGGGGTATGGAGTTCAGCTGTTTCTGCTATGGGAGTTTATTCATTATTTAGATTTGTCACACAAACACCAGCTGAAACATGACAAACAATAAGAAAAAACAAAGACTTCAGCTCAAAATAGAACATAAGGACTTTAATCTTTAATTACAAAGTCTTCTGTTTGAATTAAACTGCATTGCATCAACAAGCTGGGTTGTTGCTTGTCTGCTGCTAGCACGCTGCCTCCTGGATGAGACTTTCTTGTGACAGTGAGTGGAGGTCCGTTGTGACTTCCTGTCCACTGATGTGTTTGCTGCAAGTATCATGAATAATGACACTCAATTTCCATGTTTTGACATAAGAGAGGACATTTGATAAATAGATGGAGGACTTGAGCACATAAATGAGGCATAAATAATGCATAAATTAAGTGTCATTTTATGGAGAGATGTCAGTGCAATTCTCCAATAAGGGAAGATTAATGACCTGACTGTGGAGTGGGAAATACTGCATAGGAGAGCAGCAGAAAGATCACAGGATGAGTCCTCACTCTGTTTTTAATCAATATACCTGTGTATTTACAGAAGCTGGATGGATGATGCCTGCACAGCAAACCTCAGCTGAAGTTTCAGAGAGGAAGAAAAAGTAGTCGGACTCACAACTTACTTTCTCTCCACCAACACTAGATATTTTTTAGAGTTTGATGTTGAACATGATATGGTTTTGATAGATGTTATGTGTTCCCACAAAGACTTTTGGTCTGTAAATGTGAGTATTTAATTGAACGACAAAGCTGCCATATCATGAATATCAGGAGATCTGTAGAATTTTTAAAAAAGTTTTCAGACCATTAATATTTAACTTAAAAATTGGTTATATCAATAAAATATAATAAAAAGAGTTGAATAGATAAGCATAGGTTTTACAAACCCCAGTGAAGTTCTTTGGAATTGAGGACAGCTAAGGAATGATATAAAAATACGTTTCTATGGTCTCATTGGCCACTTTATTACCTTGCTAGTAACAGGTAGGAGCCTGTTTTTACTTTAGAGCTCTCTTAAAGTCACATTACAGAAGTTTGGCAGATATTTTTCAGTAATTTGCCTGCTATGCAAGGCTAATTTATTATTCATCTTGCATCAAACAAATTAGTTACTGGTAGTCTTTTTGTGCCTCTTTTCTTATGTTTTGCTCTTTCCATTTGTCTTTCTGTCTCTTAATAATGTGTTTCTTTGACCCACTGTGTGCATTCAAAATGGCCAGTGTTTGTATCCACTTTGTAGAGTGACCTGGTTTCAGATGCAACCTTTTACTCAGGAATCTCTGACAGCTCCAGCCTGTACCTGTTCATTTACTCAAAAGGGACCCAGATACAAGAAGTAAAAATGTATTTAAGTTCCGGATGGGAAATGTTTAAACGCTAATGATTTAGCCCTGATGCAACACTTCAGTAGTTTCAGGTTGGATATTTGACAGGTATTCTGCTGGCTAGCTGGATTAGCACAACCTGCCTGGCCTGCAGTGAGTCTTGCACAATCAAAGAGTGATTGCTTTTCATTTATTGTGAATCCTGAATATTGATATTTCTGTTTGGGTTTGCACAGTGCCAGTGCCAGGACTGATTCCTTAAAAACAAAAAGGCTGCCACTGAATTTCTTGCTGTCTCACAAATGCTGACACCTTATAAATAGGACACAGAATGGCACATGCACCTAGGTAATGTTGTGACTTTTATTCAGTATTCTCAGTTTTCATTCAAAAACTCAGTTAAATAACTTCCTAAATGGTTTGGCATAATATATAGCGGTCCAACTTGATGCAGTCCGAAGAAAGACATGCTCTCACAATGTAAAGAAAACACAGACATCAGTCATCTTGATTCTAAACTAGCTGAAATTAGTTTCATCATTCATAATTCATTTCTATCAAGTGATTCCTGCAAATGTGACAAACCTAAATCTTGATGTCATATGGACACTGTTGTTCAATAACGTTATATGGAGGGAAAAAAAGAGCACATAACACACAATACAACGGATTGTAACCTGTGCCTCTCCGGCCATCTTTATCTGGTTTGTTTGGGTTGATTATGATTTTATTCTATTCTATTCTACAGGCATTTAGCAGACGCTTTAATCCAAAGCGACGTACTCTGTACATCAGAGAACAACACAAGCATGAAATCAAACAACAGGGAACAGCATAGATAGGTGCCAGACTGCTGCAAATCTGGTTGGGCACAGCTATC
>JBAMIG010000020.1:17144770-17155131 GCA_037177335.1 Kiunga ballochi
ATGCAGGTGGGGCACTAAATTAGTTTAAATGGGAAGAAAGAGCTGAAAAGTGTATTAGTGTGGTATATCTCCTGCCGTTTCTCCTTTCCTCAACCCACTCTGAATATGATGGATCTAATATCTGGAGATTAGATTATTCATTTTACTTTTATCAGGGGGATATGGCCTCATTTTCTGAATGACAAAGATGATAGAGGCCTGGCATGATGAGTTTTCACTTGTTTGAGCTAAAGACAAGTCTTGGTATAACATAAAATTAAATAGATGAAGAACCCAGATTCGTTGCCTTGATTTGACATTTGATATGAATGAGGACTTGATTGGCGGTCAGTGCATGAGTGTTGCTGTGGTGTCCTGGTTCCTATTATGACTAATGGGAAGATATTAAGCACTGGGACGGTCAAAGGTATCCCCTTTGATTTCCTGCTATTTTCCCAGTTTCTCCTGTCTCTCTCCTCCATCTACATGCTCACACAACCAGGCAAAATTCTTGTTACACAGAAGAGGGATGAAGCGAGATACCTCTGCATCTGATTGCCAGATTAGTAGCACAGAAAGGACCGGTTACAGGTGAGTAATGTCAGCTCAGTATTGACTGCACCTGTTACACAGTCTAATGGCTCATGTTGGAGCTTCTTTCTTTTTTCTTTCCGTTTTCGGACTAACAGGATCTATAAAAGATATGCCACTTTAAGTCCCTTTTCATTCCCTGAACTCTAATAGTGAGCTTCTTTGAAGGAAAATAGCCAAATCACTGTCTTCTAAAGCAGGATATATTGACAACTTGAGTAAAAGTGTATAACTGTTTTTTCTGTATAGGTTAGAGAAGTGAATGAACTGTGATGTTAAAGTTACCTTGATAATGTAAGTGGCTCTTAAAGTTAGCATCTTGTTATTTTATCATTTTCATTATGGACATTATGGATGATTTCATTAATGGGGCAGTATCATCAGCGAGGTTGAGAGCTGCTGCCTCCTAAGGCCATGTGATATAATCAATATCATTTATATTTGTCATTGTAATGATGGATTTATTCACTGCAACCTATCATTATATCCTATCTATGATTGTCAACATATTATAAATTGCTTAACTTTTTCATGTCCAGTTATCACAGCTGCACAAACCTTAGGAAAAAAATGTGTTTCTGTTTTCCCTCAGACACTGCATGACATACATCAACAAGCATTGCAGCTATGAAACATGTAGGCCTACTGCCAGCACCATCTCAACCTTTATAAACCAATGTCTTTCTAATAGATGCATTTAGATGTCATTTTAATGACCATTCCTATTGAAAAACTAGTCGTTTGTGTCTTTTTTTCACCACTGTCATGTCATATGTACCCCAATAATAAACCCTCATTTTAAAGTGTCTGATTCATAGCCTACTTCTTTCCACCTTCATGAAAAAACAGAATAGACTCAATTTGTATGCTTGCTTGCAAAGTTATTTGGACTCCTGCTTCTTTCACAGAATGTTATTGGTTTTGTTGAGTTCACATTTGCTTTAGTCATGACATCAACAGAACATCATGCATTTTATTTGTTACAATTAGAAAGTAAATGTTGTAGATATGACCAACTAAACGGCATTGAAGTGGTAATCATAATATCATGATCATGAAAGTGGTAATCATAATATCATCCTGATGTTAGCATCAAGTTCACAGCACCCCAGTGCTTTATATGTTGCATACCATTGCTGGTTTTGAGCAGACAGCAGGTTGGTATACTCTCAGTGCATTTAGAAAAATGACTTGAGTAGCTAATGAACCAACTCCCTCACCAACCACTGCTGAGGCACATTAAGTCAGACATAAAAACAAAACCGATTGCATTCCTGAGCTTCTGTGGTTTATTGTTACATCTGTCAAAGAAACCATATAGGTTGGGACGGCTATAGTTCAGCCTGACAAGCCCACAGCGGCATGATGCAAGCCACAAATGGAGCCCAAGACGGAGCAGTAACCATTGCCACAAACAGATTTTTCAAGCACAGCTAGGCAGCACTGTTGCAGCTGTGCTCAAAGCCACTGTCTGTATGTTATCACTGTGTAATGTCGCCCTTTGGAGTGGAATGAGCAATAAATTTGTCATGCACAGTAACACATCATCTCTTCTTTTTGTAGGATGGTAACTGCAAAGCATCTCCCTTTAACTACCAGTGTATTTAAAATATACTGGACCAACACACCAACTGCTCATATGGATCAAAGGATGTACAGAAAAGACTGTCTACGAGTCACAATTGTGAAGTAATGCAAAATGAGTTTATTGAACTCCTTAGATAAAGAAAATGTTTTGTCATTTTGTCAGTATAGTTCTTAGATTTAGAAACATGAAAACTCCTCAGATCTAAGCAGCTAAAAATGAAAAAGAATCACACAAAGCCTTTGCCAACATAATGCCATCCCTGAGGACTAAAGATGTAAACTAATTGGCCACCAAGACTTCATAAACTATAAATGCTCCATTTAAGTATTTATGTATGTGTATGTCTGATGTTGCACTTGGCTGAATATTTCTGCTAACACAACACTATCAATTAGTTTTAGAGTGTTAAAATACTGGACCAAACATTTGTAAGGCAGAACATAATGTACTGTGAATTTGGATATGTTAACCGATGTGATAACTATGATTTGTTTAACTCCTTTCATGTCTGTTGTGCACTTCCTAAAGTGTCAGAGAATGAAAAATGACCTCTCATAAAATCTTAATTAAGATAATGTGTGAATGAGCAGGAAAGCCTTTTGGATGTTATTTGTGAAAAATTGTCCATTCCTTCAAAGCTACACTGGAGGTTAAAGTTGACTTTGAGTTTAGCTAGCCCACTGTGTCTCATTATTCCAAAAGCAATGGAAGAAAACAACTTGGCTGTTTCTTCCACTGTGTAATGGGTTTCAAAAATGGTTTGCTTTACAGCCAATCTCCTTTGAAAAAACAAAGCAGTGACAAACATTTGACGAGATTCGGAGCAACACACTCAAGCAGGCACTTTGACAATTCTTTCCCTTAAAGCTAAACGTTAAGCTTCCATTCATGTTGAAAAAAGACTATCGTTTTTTACATTTGAGTTGTAATTCCTATGGAACAGCTTGTCTATTCACATCAACAGAATGAAACAGACCAACTTGCAAATGATGTGCTGTAATTTGACAACCTCAAACATGCCTCAAAGCTTTGTGGTGTGGGGAAATGCCAGTTTTACTTCTTTATATGTTGAGGTCTGGAAAGACCTGAATTTTTGTAAGCTTCTAAACAGTCACCCTTAAATTGCAGCTTTCTGTTGAACTATTGCAATTTTGTAAGATATAGATTTGTGTTAGATTTGGAAGTGCTCAGAAATATATGCACTTAATATTTCTAATATTTGCGTGTGTCCGCCACAAACACTGATGTAAAAAGAAGTGATCAGGATGTGTGTGTAGGCTCCTAAAAGGTCAGTGCCAAGATACCACTTGTGGTACAACTTGGACACATCTTCAGTGATGTACCCAGGGTCAAAGGGTGTTTTGAGTTTTAGATCTGACATCCTCATCCAGGTCACCTAGCCTGAGCTGACTCGTAGCACACTGTGCAACGTATCCCCTCTCCTCAAAAAAAGTCAACAAGAAGATTTTCCAGCAGCTTCCATGATGTTCTTTATGTCTCTTTGCATTTTGAGTTAACATATTCCTAAGATTCCTAAGACCATGGGATGGTTGTAGGTGATTTTCACATAAAGTAATGAAAATAAGGAAAAACAGACACAAAGCAATGTAATACTATTGTAAATGTATTGTAAATGTAAATTAGAGCCCCCGTTAAAATTTTTAAGGCAACATCTATCAATCTCAACCCAGAGGAAAGTGGAAAAGGGAATATAAATCTAATAAATCTTGAACAAAGACAAAGGAAAAATAAAACCTTGTGTTACTCTATAACCTGCATGTTTGCGGCAATATATAATTTATTTCAGTAGGCTTTACTCATTACATATTGCAAATCTTGGAAAATAAAGACACACAGCTTTTATAAAATCACACAAGCATATTTGTTTGATAAGATGATTGCAGTGTGAAAAGGCTATCGTTATTGTAAGGATAGAGGATGAGAGCACATCAAATACATATTAAGAGAATAACGGCCATTTTTTAAAAACAAGAAGGCCATTATTCTCTTTTCCTCCATCAATAGATGTAGTCCTCTTACAATGTGTATGATGCATTAAAATTCTTGTACTATCCTGGAAACTTATTTAAATTTAGATGCATAAGTCAGCAGGGGTGAGAAGGGCCGTTTTTATCAGCTTAGAAATTTCGCCAAATTATAACCATTTTTATCTCATGATGATGTAAACAATCCACATTTTTATCTCTTCTTGTGTCCAATTTTTCATCACTGCATTTAGTTCAAAATGCAGCTTCTAAATAAAAAGGCGACACTAATAAGATTTTTAAGGCTTTTGTAGTTTTGCTGCACAGTACACCACTGATATTTTAACTTCTTTCAAGGAATGGATCATTTATGTTGTCATTCCACTTATTACTTGTAAGTCATGCATGCCTCAAAAATCAAAGATGATCAAACTGTTTTGTTTACTGCTGCAGACCTTGCTGTGTTGTCTCACATACAAAATCTACCTCCACCAAGGGCAAAGGTTTTAAGACTTTTTTTTTCTTGTTGGTTTCTTACATTAAAATATGTGTAATGTTGGACTTTTGTAAAGTTAATTGTCATTTCCTCTGGCACTTTTTTATTTTGATTTAGAGGTATTCTTTTTTATTATTATTATTCTGCATATGTCAGACAATGAGAAAGCCTCATTGTTGATTTTCAGTCAAGTTCACCAATCATACCATTTCTCTGTTATTCTACTTTTATTTATTGGATTCTCCCAAATAATAATAAGAACACAAGGTCAGCTGATTGGTGCAACTTTGTATTTCTCAGCGTAATTTTACATAAAAACCATTTTAGTAATGAACAAATATAAATGTTTCTGCAAATAATTCAGCATGATCTCATTAAATGGTGTAGGTCTTGCACAGTAAGTTGTGTTATATGCTGTTAGTACACAGTTTTGTCATTTTAGTAATTTTACTTCACATTATATACTGCACATACACATCTGTCCCCTACTTTTATTCTGACATTTAAATAGTTTTGGTCAAATTTTAGGAATAAATGCCAAAATGACATTTTCTTGGTGTTAAGATATACCTATTGGTGACATCAAAGAGTGTATTCTTTTTGACTGTTACATGTTTTTAATTCAGCCTTAATAATTCTAGTTTAAAAAATTCCAAATCAAAGTATTCTCTAAATTTTCATTAAAAGTCATTTCTTGTTGAGGTTTACTTAAAAACTGTATTTTCGCCTTTCCTTATAATTACACTTTAAATAGGGGTTGTGGAGGCTTCTAGAGGGGCAAAAGGCAAATGAGACATATTTGCATATGCACAATTAGGCAAACTGTACTATCTGCATCTCGTCTTCATGACTACAACATGGAAAACCGCATAATACGTTTTTTGCATGTCATTTTTCACAAAGTGCATGTCCATTGTTGTGACGAAACAAGGTAATGAGCATGCTCAGAACAATCCGAAATAACTTGGAGCAGAATGAATGTTTACATGATAGCAGAATTGTTCTGTTTGGATTTAAAAAGGGAAAAATCCCGCCACTTTAGAAATATTTTTAATTTTCCTTTTGATTTAGAATTAGGTGTTTGGCCATTTTTTTCATTTCTTTAAAGTGGATTTAACTTTTATTTTAAATTAAAGAGGAATAAAACTCTAGTGTAAATATGGTCAAAGTTAAGGACTGCATCTTTCCCTATGCAGAGGAAAATGGAAGACAAGTTTCTATCTTCACCAAAACACTACTTATGCCTTTAGGGCTATTGATTACCTTCAGTATTTAATATCAATTCTGAACATTGATGTTGCACTAAAACACATTTTTGTGAACATTTGGGTTTGTATTCTAGACAATAAAAAACATTCCTGTCTTATTTTTTTCAGCATGTCTAACTTTTCAGCCTCTATATGAGCTAAATGGGCTAATTATTTTTTTCTTATATATAAAAGGTTTAAAATGCATTTAAATGAGCTACAAGTCTGAACTAATAATTTATTTTTATCGATGCCCTACGGTAATTTTCTAGATTATTCAGGTTAATGCTTTTCCAGTCATTCATTTTGAACACTACCATCTAGATTGTATTGAATGCATTGACATTGGCCGCTGACTTGTGATCACATTGTGCAGAATATTTCTTACTTTTCTAGTGCTATGTGTCATCACTTTTTTCCCTTTTGCTTTAAGTGCCAAAGCACTTCCACAACCCCCACCCCCTTCCAAAACAGCTCATTGTTTCTTCTAAAGCAGAAAAAAAAACCTCCTGTCAGCCTCAGTGTTCCTCCTTCACTCCCTCCTCTTTGTTCACTCCTAATTAACTGAGATTTTGCTTGGCTGAATTTCAAAAGGCCATTGGAGAAAACAGCTCTTCTTGGCTCCGAGTCTCAATCTTTTATCAAAATTATGGGTTTTTAAAAGTCAGTGCTTTATGAGATGCCAAATGGTGAAGACAACAATGTGCAAATTATGTGAAAAGGTGGAACTTAGATGAAAGTGTTCAAAGCCCCATTTACAGACTCTTGCCATGCACATGAAGAAAACATCTAGAGCATCACTGCATGTACTTTATTTATTATGATTTTCCGTTCCTCAGATCATGTTTTTTGAGTATTAGTTAACGCCCCAGTGAGTGAAGTTGAATATATTTCCCTTCATACACAGAAGTCCTCCCCAACTAAATAAAACTAAGTAAAAACAAAACTCAGCTAAGTCTTTAAAAAGTTTATAAAAGTGTTACATCAAACATATTAAAAAAGAAACCTTTGCTATAAATAAGGGTGACATGTTAATTAAAGCTGGAGTGGTGTTGTTTGATGTTTTGTGGAGGATCATCCAAAACTATAAAATAAAAAATGAACTAGAGTGTTCTGCAGAAAGTGAAAGTCTGATGTGCCAAAAAGAAAATTGACTATTAAAAGAGGGAGATAAAAAGCTGCTTTTTACTGATGGTAGAAAGGGTGTGTGTGCAATTATGATGTTACAGCAATCAAGAACAAGCTAGTTTTAGTGGTAAAAATTGCAGATTTAAAGTAGAATTTGCAAGTCGGTAACCTTGAAAACCTGCTTCCAGGTAACCTTGATAAATTAAACATGGTTAAATCTATTCAGCTATGTATTGGGGAAAAATGTCCATGTCTCTATCTGAATGTGCGCCATGTGCCCTACACAGTGCTCCATGTGGTCACGCCATTTTATGGGATGTTTGAATGTACAGAGAAAAAGTTAGAGCACTCAAAATTACCCACAATGCATGTTGAAAGGTAGTGAGCACTGATGGTCACTTGATGGCTCAATAAAAACCACAATGGATTGCAGGCTGGCACTTAAAGTAGAGGATATCACATGAACATCAAAGAAGTTCAACAAACTTAACATAAATTTTATTCCATTTTCATTAAGCTGTGTTTTCACTATGAGGCAAAATAATTATACAATATCATATAAGGGCCTAAAATATTTTCACATGATTGAGAAAGACATTTTCAAGTGCATTGTGGTTGCCATAGTTACAGCTGATTATCACATGATATGCGACAGCGAGAAAGTAATGAGCTTTGTGTCTGTCCAACTCGCCAATGGAAAGAGGGCACAATGTAGTATAGCCCAATATTTAAATGATGTCAAATCAGACACGATGTCTGGATTTCTAGACTTTACCTTGAGATTTTTCTTGCAGTATCAGGCTGCTGAAACATCTTTTTAATCTTAAAACACACACACACACACACACAGCTATGCAAACCAGACAACTGCATGATTTCCACTTTATTTGGTCAAATCCTTGATATAGAATTAAAGGGGTTTAAGTTTCAATTTCCTATTTTCAAGGGACATTAATTGCAGTATTTATAACTTTGCCTTCACAGGTGCAGTCAGTTCTGAAGCTCTTGCAGCTCCCACAGATTCTCATTCTGTCACTATGAGAACAATGGGATAGAAAGCTGCAGAAACACCTTTTATTCTTCTGTCTTTAATCCCCTAAAGTCTGTTTTGTTCCTCTTTTTTTTTTGGGATACAAGATTTCCAAACACAACAAAAGTGTCAGATGTGCTGTGGACTGGCAGTGATCAAAACTCGAACTTTACCTGCCTTTGTCTTTTAACATACACAGCCCCTTTGAAAAAAAAAAGAAACTTTTCAAGAGATAGACAGGTGAAAAAGAAATTGTAATGAAAACCTGATACTGTGTTAGAATAAGCAGACCAGTGTTTGGCATAAAAGAAAGCAACACAGCTATCGTAATGTTGATTAATCCCAACCGAGTGCCAAAGTAATAATAAAAACTCACCCACCAGTTAGCATTTGGCACTGCATCCAAATAGAAAAGAGTTAAGGGTTGTGTAAGAGTCTCTGATTTAAGAAGAATGTGACAATATGAAATAATAATAATGATAAGCTTTGTGCCAAATTAACAAAGAAAAGCTCAATAATGAAAAGATGATAAATCACTGGTTTCCTGAATTTATCTCCTGTGGTCAGCTTCAGGTAACAGAAAAATGGTGCTGGAGGATGTACATCCAGGTACATTCTCAGAAATAAACATAAAGGAAGAGCAGTAATAGATTACAGTAGTCTATGCAGCCATGAAATATGCTTTTTCTTCTCCATTTTCACTTTTGTGGGGGCTGTATTAGCTTTATTGTTCAACACTGCCCCCACAGTTTCCAGGGTCACTACTCCATTTAGGCTCCATTAGGTTATAAACAAGGTCCCCAAAAATGAAATAAATTATATTTGCATACAAAACAAAAAACGGATGAAATGCTTTAAGTCTTTTGTATGAGGAATAAATGGACCTTTGAAAACAAATGGTTGGGGTTAAAATATATTCATATACCTTTCTTTTGTGTTTTGTTTACAGTAATCCACTGTTTATTGACAACTGTGTGCAAAGACAAAAGCAGTGACTAAAAGTACAGGTTCGTAATCATTAAAGGGATGAGTGATCACAGATTGATTTTGCTGGCTCCAGAGCTCAGATGGCAGTTTGTTTGTTTTGTTTTTTTTTTGTTGTTTTTTTTCCATGTGGGGTTTAAAGTCAGGATGATCCTTTTAAGTGGCTGTATTGGGAATAGTTGTTGACTACAGGGGAAGTGTTATCCTTTCACTTTCCTGGGGTGTTTGGTGGATTTGTGCTGCTCGCCCTCCAATCAGAACAACCATTTGCCAGCCTTCAGGCTCTACGAACTGCAAATTGTTTAACAAGCTGTAATTTCTTACCGTCTTTGCTACAATCATGTCCATATCCCTCAGGAAGTGCTTGATCCTGCCCACGCGGCACTCTTATCCTACCTGCAGGGCAAAATCAATGAATCAAGTAAAAATGTGACAGATGGAAGTAGGGGGAGTTTGCGAGGAAGCAAACAGAGAAAGTGAAGTGCACAACCACTGTTTAGTACAGTATTTCCTGTTTGAAGCAGAGGAAGGTCAGAAGATTCTGGTCAGTCTTTGTCTTAGGTCAAATAATTTAAATAATGACATTTTGCTAACGCCCATGAGTTTGCACCCCCTCAGTGCCTACTGGGCCATTACAGAAATTAGACCCAAGTACGATTTTTTAATAGATATATCACAATTATTTTCAATTTTTAATTATCTTCCACGTGCCTAAAATGGTGTTCTTCTTGGGATTACTCTTGTATGGTATGTTGCTTTTTGTATTTAACCATGTCTTTTGTTGAACAAGATACATTTGCATATATGGTTTGTAATGTATATTCATTATTAACAACAAAAAATCAACCCTTAGTGAACATTCACACATCCTCATTTCTTTTCTGCTTCTTTCAAGCTCCCACCCACAGTGGTAACACTCCATATGTGCCTTAATGTTTGAATCTACTTTACACCCATGGGGAGGGAGTTCTTTTCTTCTTTTCTAAACTCTGTATGCTTCATGCTGATGTGTGTTACTTTCTCAGCAGGAAGGATGTCTAAGAACAGCCTTGCATTTCCAAGCAAGTATATAAAGATACATATTTGAAATATGGTGTTCTGTGTCCTTCCTCTCAATAAGTATACTGTATGTGTTACACCTGCACCAGGCTCTACAACAAACACACCCACTCCATCCAGATTCCTGCGCAGCAATTCACCTTATTACTAATCATATCCACCTGTCTTCAATTCCTGCTTCAGCTATTTAACCATGTCCTCAACTCTCATTCCCTGTCGGACCTCGTATCAGATATAGCAATCTTCCCAGTTCCCTTCCCCGGTTTCGACTCCC
>JBAMIG010000020.1:17203189-17216539 GCA_037177335.1 Kiunga ballochi
TGGATGGATGGATGGATGGATGGATGGATGGATGGATGGATGGATGGATGGATGGATGGATGGATGGATGGATATTGGCAGTTTTCTACCAGATTACACACAGTCTGCCATCAGCAGACAGACAGGGTTGACAACTGCCCCCTACAGAGTCAGACTATTGCAATTATCATTAGGAAACAGTCTGTGTTCTTTTCCCTCACTTTTAAAAATGTATTGATCTATTTACCACATTTCAAGATTTACACGACTGTTTAAGTGTCAGGGTGTGGACTTTCTTGCGCAGTCTTTAGTTGGATTTCCTGTTTTATTTGGTAGTTTTTCTTGTGCTTCCTGTTTCCTTTTACTGAAAATACGCTGGCATTTCCTTGCCAAGGGGTATAAATACCCCTTGGCAAGGAAATGCCAGCGTATTTTCAGTTTTATGTTTCTTTGCCAGTCCATTGTTGTGCTCATCCACAGTGTTAGCATTCTTGGGTTCTCAGTTTAACACTAGAACTGCCAAGGAGGTCATTTTTACCGCTTTGTATTTTCAGTCTTATGTTACTTTCTTAAATGCAACACTATCTGTCCAAAACTTCCTGACTTTTCCCAAACTGTCTATTTGAGGTGTCTGAGATAAAAAATTAAAAGGTTTTGACCAACAGATATCAATTGGGACTAGAGCAGTGTCAGTGTTGCAAGGCAACTAGGATTTGTTTGCACCAAATAATCTTGGGGGTGCACCGAAAGACCCGCCCCTCTGCCATCATGTGTTCTTGTATTCTAAATTTCAATTCTGTTCTTATCTGTGGAGGTGTTTTGTTTAAGCATCTCCACTCTGTGCAGAGTAGTAGTGTAGAGGGACAGAATAGAGGTATCTTTTTTTTATCCCTTTCCCTCCCCCATGGTGTGTTGCAGTGTTTTATAAAGTATTGAACACATTGAATGCATGAGTTGTCTACCAGAGCCACATCAATGACTTGACCCGTTGTGTGTTTATTATTTAGCTCTTCCAGCAGGTGCACAGTGAACATCCCGAAGCTGTCCGCCACTGACACTGAGTAGGTTCAGCTTGCCATAAACATTGAGCCAGGGGAAGAGGGCAAACTGTGGCCATGTGTGCAGGAAAGTACAGGCGAAAACCAAAACTAAAAGAATATTTGTGAAGTTCCAGCCTATAGTCTTTTGGCATCATATAGCAGGTGTGTACATTGTAACCTTGCGGAAAGGACCATGTCACTGCTCCTGTTTTCCTTATTTGTTTGAATTATTTTCTTAAAACCCCTTGATAATTTCTGTTAATTTAACTTTCATTTATTTTGTCATAATTAGTTAAAAGTAATGTTTTCATTGTTTGTTTGCATTTTTCTGATGTGCGATAAAATTAATCTGTTTGGATACCTGCTGTGGTGTGTGGCGGGGGGGTATCAGACCAGCTCAGCCTTCCAGTCATCACCAGAGTGTTAATTACCCCTAAGTAAGCCGTTATCCCTTGCCTGCATAACCCTTTTTCTTTAGTCTGTCTTTTTTAGACAATTCTGAAACCTCATTTATGAAGCTTGCTTACACAAAAAACCGGCCTGAAGACGGTTTAAGTACTTTTATGAGCCAAATATATGTTATAAAAGTAAACCTGACTAAAAAAAGTAGTCTTTGGATAGTAACATATTGAGGATGGAGAACTGGTGACACAGCTGATAAGATAATACACTGAAGCCATATTAAACCCATGTTTATCATTCACATTAGAATTTGTATCATTGTAATCATAAACATGGCACCAAGAATTTAAGTCCTTTTAAATTTTCGGCATTGTTCGGAACACGATTGTACTGCTAACTGGGGCACACAAACAGAAATCCGACAGCAAATGCACCCCAGCAGCCTCTCCAAGCTTGTTCACATCTGACCTCCTTCAACAGCTCATATGCGACAGGCAAAAGGAACAAAAGAGAAGACAAATAACAAACTTTTTGAAGAGGTTGTGCAGATATGTACAAAACAAACAAAAAAAAATCTATGTAAAATGTTCCTTGTCTGATTTTCTTTTGTCTGAAACTAAAGTGGAAAGTTGAAAGTGAACTGTGAATTGTGATTGACATTGTTTGAAAATGATATGCTTATATACTGTACATACAAAATTCCCCAAATAGTATAAAACATGATTAAAAATGTTTGTCAAAACAGAAAATAGCAAGATATTAAATTACAAATTTAGGGCACACAGTGTGAATATTAAAACGTGGACATTTTGGAAGTTGTCACTGCATTATTAGTAATGTGTTGCCACTACTTTCTCTGTGTTATCATCATATATTAAAATGTATTTTCATCCAATGTCACCACTCTGGTTTTGTCCTGTGCTTCAGTGTTATGCATAATCCATCCATCCATCTATTTTCTACCGCTTATTCCCTAACAGGGTTGTTGGGGGGGCTGGAGCCAATCCCAGCTGTCAACAGTCAAGACGCAGGGTACACCCCGGACAGGTCCGCCAGTCCATCACAGGTTATGCATAATATTTAATCAAACCAGTTTTCCAAACTCCTGGTGGATTTTGATAATCAAGTCTCCTGATTAATTTTAATGAGAGTTTTTGGCAATCACGTTTTTTTTCAGCACAACTAATCTTTTATGTTGTTGGACTTTTATTGAGTCTTTTGCTAGTCATAAATTGAAACTACACTTAAAAACTTTAAATCCCTGTATTAAATCCTAGAGGACAATAGATATCTGCGTGCTGTGACATTCTGGGTATCTGGAAATCAGGGACCTAAAAATACCAATACGCTCTTGTCAGTTAACATGTAAAATGTTCATGAAATTGGGAAGCCAGCGTTTAATTAAAAGTAGAGAGGAAAAAAATCGGAGTTACAGCATGATGATTAACCTCTTTCACCCTGTCCTACATTTGTGTTTTGTCATGCCTGTATCATTTTTGCCCTCTGCTCAGAGCTGGATGGAGTCCAAACCCTTCAGAAAGCCGATTGCCTCACATGCAGAGATGACTGTTGCAGTGTTTGGAAAACAGCTAACTGGTGATGGATTAAGGGATTTTCAAAGTAATCTTCCAGAGAGGAAGTGCATTTAGTCATGGATATGCTGTCATCAGTATTAATAATAACATCATCAGGGCTTATATCAAACAAGGTCTCTGGTTTGCAGTCTCCCTACCGAGATCGCAATGCGTTTTATGTCACATTTTGTTACCTCATCCTATATAAATGTAGCCTATTCTTTATTCACTTTTCTACTCTGAGTTTGACATCTGACTAGTTGTTACGAAGTAATGAGTTCTACATTCTTTTGGTTCCTTTATATCTTTTACATGTTGCTTTTTTTGCACATGACTGATCCTAAACTATGAATACTTAATTGTGTTTTCTTTTTCTCTTTTTTCCCAGCTGAGATGAGTGTAAGGACGCAGGAAGCAGTGCAGGAGCCAGACCATTTGGAAAGCTATTTGTAGCTCATTATATGTTCATTAGTGCTCAGTAGACTCATGCACGGTGTGCCCCAGAGGGAAACGTAAGATTCACAGAACTTTGGCAGATGTTCCATTTTAATCCGAGGTCTAGGCTTACACCATGCAACTACCATGAGTTTGAGGGGAATTAACTGCATTTCTTTTGGTTTAGTGTTTTGCTTCTTTGTTTTAGTTGGAAATTATTTCATCCAAATATGGCGATATCAGTGGGGATGGCCTTGCTAACTCGTGTTTTACTTGGTTTTATTTTACTTAATTGCTGTATTTAATGTTTAACTGATAAAAGGAAAATAAGTATTCAGATAAGTGAACAGTGAAATATTAAGTCATTCATGAATGTCTACATGAAGGACTACTACTGTAATAAACAAACTGAGGAACATGGACACTATTTCTCTGTTAAAATGATCCACATTGTACATACTGCATTTCTTTTTGTAAGAATTACAGCAAAATATTAATGGCTGATTTTTCATATTAAGTTCTTTGTTTGATTGTTGTTATAGTTTACTAATCTTTAAATCAGGAAGTATGTTCCTGTCCAGTAAATTTTACTTGTTCCCACTTCAATTTGGATTAAACCAGGCCATTCCACTGAAATAGCTAATTGTACCCGTTTAAAAAATATCAAAATTTGAAAAGGGTTTGAATAGATGGTAGCTGTTTGTTGCCCCTAAAAAGGAATTAAAGGCACATAAAAGCAGCTCCAGAACTTCCTCTGCAGTGCACACTTCCAAGTGTGGATTTGTAGACCGTATGCGTCATACTGGTGCGCCAAGTGCTGTCCCAGTTTGAAGTGTGCTTCAGATCCACACTTTAAATGTGTGCTTCATTTGGGGCTATATTAGCTTAAAACAAGTGGACATGCTATGCATCCTTCGCGTTCAGATGATACTCATAGCAAATGACGTTGCTAGGCAACAGAGGAATGGAGCACTGTGGGTTATTCTTGTACAGTCAATGGTGGTCTCAATTCAAACAGAAGGCACATTTTGGAGTATGCAGACTTTGTGGACTACGTATTCTACGTTCTTATAAGTATACAGTCACTGAGTTGAGACACAGCTAAAGTCTTTCAGCCACATTCTTCCTGGCAATAGATTAAACAAAAAAGATCCACATATCTGCTTATCACACACCAGTTACACATACTTCTCTGCTATGTAGAGGTTTACATCCATGTTGTTTCCAGCTTCAGCTGTTAAATATGTTAGTCATAATACGTCTGATCATAATAACTCTACTGTGTACTTCATGGACTTTGGTAGTAATCCAAATGAAATGCAGCTAATTATGAGTTGAGGGAGATGTCAATAAAAAGCTCACAGGTTGCACTAGTAGCAGTATTGCGGTGTGGCCAACAGCCATAAGATAGTTAATGTCATGCTGAAGAATATAATGACAAATCCATATCTGATGGCCATATCTTAAGTTACCAGCAGTAGACAGTGATCAGTATGTCAGTATGTATCTACAACTTGTTGTAGACTAAATACATTTATTGGATATTTGCTGACAGATCAGTTAGATATAGATCCTCTGATAAAATGCTGTAAGCCTCAGGAGGTGAGTGAAACCATCTTCTATGCTTTCCAATTTTCAGACAAAAGTCTTCTATAAGTCTAGGTGATGATTGTGTCCTGGAATGGTTTAAGCTCTATTGTTCAAATCCTAACATTTTAGCTTACTAACACTGTGTGGCATGTAACGGCACATTAAAAGAACCTGCTTTGTCTGATAGTACGAAACATTTAACCCGTCCAAGGCTTGAATGCAAATAAATAAATAAATACAAAGTAAGAATGTGTATAAACCACCTTCTAGAATTTGTGGGTCTCTGTGTTATGACAAGTGAATGAATCTCCTTTGACATTTGATAACTTTTATCCTAATTTCATGCTTGGCAGGTTTGGTTTGTGAAGAGCTGCGAGCATCTATACAATTCCAGAAAAAAAAAAAAAAAATGTTGTTACTTTTAATGGTATTATTTCCAACATAAGAGAGTTGTATTTGTTTATATGTTGGATTCATTACTGTCAGGACCGGGAAGGAGCGGACACACTTGCTGGACAGGTAAATCCACAAAAGATTGTTTTAATTTCCTCAAAACACTGGAGAAAGGCTGTAACATGCTGCAGGAAAACAAAACAATCCGCCAGGAAAGGAAGGGAGCCAGCAAACTTAAATACACAGAGAAGGGGAGACAGGGGTGAAACACATGAGGGTAATCAGGAGGCTGGTAGGAGGAGAATACACACGAGGGAGGGGTAGACGTCACACCTGGAAGAAACAGGAGAATTTTGGCTAAAACCAAAACAACGAGAAGTGTGAAGATAAAAAAAGGGGGGAAAAAAACTTGGACCAGAAAGGAATCCTAACAATTACATTGTATTTCAGAACTCAGGCAGAATTCAATACCTCTGAAGGCAACGAATCATAAAGAAACTGATAAAGCAAAAACAAATAATCCATTATCCTGCATACATTCTTATCAGATCCCTTTGATTGTGTTGCAGAAATGAAAGCACTATAAATGATAATCATTCAGACTTGATTTTATTTGATGTATAACTCCAGTTCCAAACATGTTGGGATGCTCAGATCCCAATGCAACAGCATGAAATGCTTTGGGAATCTCATAAACTCACATTTTCTCCATATAAGAAACACATCAGATGTTAAAACTGAGACATTCTACCATTTTTGTGAAAGATTTTTGCCCATTTTGAGGTAGATGACAGCAACACATCTCCAGAAAGTTGATACAGGGTGATATTCATTCTTTAAACGACAGTCTACAAACATCTGTGAAGGGAGACCCCAGTTGCTGGTGTTTTATGAGCGAAATGCAGTCACATTCTTGTGTGGCACTGGATTCCAGCTGTTCAGCACTTCTGGGCCTTTCTTCCTATTTTCATTTTATTCTGTACCAAATGTTTTCTATTGGTGATAGGTCTGGACTGCAGGCAGGTCAGTGCAGCACCAACACTCTTCTGTTTCAAAGTCAGTATATTGTTATAGCTGCAACGTGGTTTTTGCATTTCTACAAGGCCTTCCCAGAAAGAGACACTGAAAGTAGACTTTACTCTAAAAACCTTTTTCTTTCCAGGATTGATTGAGACTTTATGGATGTGTAAGTGTTCATGGCATCAGCACTAATACAACTCCATATGATCAGAGATGCAGGCCTTTTAACTATTTTTAACTTTTAACTAAGCTGAGTAGTCTCTCTATGCTTCAGTCTGGAGGAGTCAGCAGTAATGTTTTCCTCAAAGAGTTTCCCATTTGGATTCACATGACCATTCCACACTTTTCCTATTTGCATCTGACCAGCTATGGTCCAGACAAGATGGCTTGTAGTCACACATGCTTCTGTTTTGCATGATAGAGCTTTAACCTGGAATTCTGGTTTTGCAGCAAACTATGTTTACAAAGATATTTTTTCTGAAAATGTTTCTGAGCACGTGCAGTGCTCCAGTTGAGATCCATGTCCGTTTCAGATGTCATAGTGCCTGAAAGGCTAATGATTGTTTGGCCTTCAGTCTTGTTGGATGGTGGTGGGATGTTCAAAGTCTGCCTGTTTCAAAATATTTTTTTAAATGAAAATAAGCAAACATCTTTCATGAAATGGTGAAATGCCTTAGTTTCAGCATCTGATATGTATGTTCTAAAAGAGGAAGGTTTGTTTTTATCAAGCTTGTCTGTCTTTTCATCAGTGCTCCTGAGGATTGTCAGCTTTATTATTTTAGACTTAAGACTTATAGACTTACTTTATTAATCCCTTTGGGATGAAACCCTCTAGGAAGTTAGATATCCAGCAGCCCACAAACGATGACTCCTCAAAACAAAGAAACAACAACAGAACAAGACATGAACACAAAAGAAAAATAGAGAAATCATATATGGTCTAAAAATAACTTTAAATGATTGCACTGTGGTAACTAAAGTTTGGGTAAGTTATTGAATATTACTACCAGTCTTCTCTTTCAGTCCTCTGTACTCTCTCTATCTCTTCTCCCTGAGTAAGGAGTTGTTCAGAGTGATGGTATAGTTGACAAAGTTCTTGATTCTGTTGGTTCTACACCTGGGCAGGAGCTGTTTGTCACTGAACTTGCAAATCTTGCAGAGGGTTTTCTGTTTCCTTACAGGTCTAGCATCTGGTTGTCTGGTTTTTCCTGCTGAGATTGAGCAGCTCATTCATTATTTTCCACTTAGGTTTAATTTCACTTTTTATTTTGCCCCCAGACCCTCTTGTCAGGTCCAGCATGAATATAAAGATCTAGAAACAGTAAAATTGTTTAAATAAAGAAATAATGCTCAAATTATGTAGAGGGAGCTTATATACATAAAGCTCCTCTTGGTAAAGCAGATTTGTTTGCCACAACAATTCCGACAATCAGTTTGGTTAATATGATCATTAAAATTAGTTTAATATTAAATTTATGAAGTGGCCCAACTTTTTTGTCACTAGGATTGTGTTCACAGCGGGACATAAGCAAAAAACCTGTGATTCTTTGCTAGTTACAGTGAAAGTTATAAAAGAGTCAGTTTGATCCAGCTGCCTTCTTGAAGGCAATCTCGTGCTGTCCACAACTCTACTTGTGATAGCTTGCCCCTTTCATTCCTTTTCTTTGCATTGTCTGTCCCCTCTAACATGCACCGTAAAGGAAAGATAGAGAATGACAGGTGATTGCATCCTACCTTGAAGTCAGGATGAGGACCATTACCCAACTGTCCTTGGGTGGCAGACATTTATCTCCTATAAGAGGCATGGCATGGCCAAGTGAATGTGATGATGCTGTGAATGAGGTTGGCTAGAAGCTCAAGGAAAGGGTGACTACTCTGTCACTCAACGCAAAAGTTGACAGGGTCTATCTCAGACAGGGAGACAAACCTTGGCAGTGCTAGCAAGGTTCATTTGAGTGATGATTGTCGAAACTAATAGAAGACTGACCATACTGAAATTGCTCATGAATGAGTGGTATAGTGTCCCCTGCAAGTCCTGCATAGAAAACAGTGGGATTGCTGTAGTGCACAAGTACCTAAATGGTAGGACACGGCTCTGACAAGTCTGTGCTTGTTTCTTCTTTCACACAAGCCTATCAGCTCACAGATAATTGGAATGTAGGAGAGACAGTGAGCAGGCCGATACCCTGGAGCAGAAAATCCTCTTTTGCTTTGATGCCTCACAGGAAAGTAGATTTTAGTCACAGCCAAGCAGCTTTTGATCTGCTTTTTTTCATTCATGTCATAGCTTTTTCTGCCGGGGGAGCTTAGATGAGCTAAACAGGTGATGATGCCACAGCAGGGCAGCATTTTACACCAGTCTGTCCTGGAGAAAAAAACTGTCCAGTGATAGCAGCCATCTGGACATGAGTACGGCCTTTCCCTCTGCCATTACAGGCCAAATAACTCTATATTTAGGTCAAATGGCAGGAGGAATTGGATGTGAAGAAACGGCACAGGCAAACAGTTAGCTGACATGGTTTTCCCTCTCTCTCTCTCTCTCTCTCTCTTTCTCTCTCTCTCTCTCTCTCTCTCTCTCTCTCTTTTTTTTTTTCTTCAGATGGCTAGCACTGGGGTTCTTTGAGGTAGCAATGCAACAGCTGAATGGCTGTCCTGAGTTGGGTGTGGTGGATGGAGGCTTGTTGGAAGCAAAGTAGGCAGATGGTTCCTGATTCTCTTTTCAGAGAGCCCATGGCTGATGAAATTGAAGTGGGCAGAGTGAGTGCGGGACGATCCCACCCATAACTGAAACGCGCTCATCTCCTCAGCACTCCTTCCTTCTGCTGGAACTGCCAGGGAATAGAGATGTCGAGTAGTGAGTCTACTAATGGAACACCCAGCTGGCTAGAGACCTTATCATGCTGATGTGAATTATTCATCTTCCACAGGGCTCTGCCCAAATTATTTAAAAGGCCGCTTTGGCTTGAAGGAAGGTATAAAATACTCTGAATACTCAGAGATGGTCTTGTAGATTTCCGCACCTTTCACCCATTTTTGTCAAGTCCCCAAGTACAGAAAATAAAGTACGGTACAAGTGTACTTTCAGCAAGATAAATAAGATGTGGTGATTTAAAAAAGTTTAAAGACACTATTCAGAGATCCGAGTACTCCACATCTGTGCAGTGTTGCCTCATGAGATCATATCCTGGCTCCATCAGAGATGTTTTGGATTCATAACTCCAGCTAGCACAGTTGCCTTTTTAAACAGTAAGTACTGGTAAGTGCTTTGTTTCATGACAATTAAACCTTAATTTGAGATTCGGCAAGCCCATCCTTCATGTGTCTGGATTTGACTTAGTTAAGAAACAATGAGCATCACACACACACTCACACGCACACACACACACAAAGAAGTCTGTTGTCTTTGATAATTAAATTTTCTTCTGATCCAGGATATGCAGCACAGTTTCTGTTTGTAACAGTAAATAGCCACAATTCATCACCCCTTTTCGGCGAGGTGTCAAGGCAAAACTGACTGATTGGAATTCCACATCCATAATCATTACTTTCTATCCTCGTCTCAGCAGAGCGGATAAATCACTGCATCTAGGCCGTCCCTCAGCAGGTCCCAGAAAGCCTTTAATAACAGGCTCAAGCTGCCTACAATGCCGGCCCCTAATAGTTTTGAGTGAAAACAGATGTGGTTGCTTGCTAAGACCGAAGTTCCTAACAGACCTCTCTCACAAGGCTCTCATCGCCATGTTGCCTGGCTAAAACATCCGGCACCAATAGAAAGCCACCTGGATTCCCTCCCCGTTCCCTGTGGCCTTCGTTATTCCAGCGCCTTCCTATTGCCACACCCCTGTTTTAAGAAATAAAATTATTTCAAATAGGCTTCCCTCTTCGACCTTGTAAAGCCCACTTGAGAGTCTGGGTGAGCACATTCATGCCCTGAGGCCCCGGTGAAATAAAACACCAGTGCCGTGCCCTTTATGTGAGCCAAAAACACCGGCCATGTTTATCACATCTGACCATCTGGGTTTTTACACGTGCACGTCTGCTGGACAGCTCCACACGGCCTTGCATCTATACATTTGTCAGAAGCTTTTCAGACAGCTGATTGCATGTCAACTTCTTTCAACTTAGCATCATATGATTTTTATGCCAGAAGACATTATACAGGCACTTTTCCTCGTCCCATATTAATAAAGATTTCTTCTTTTGTGGCTGCTCTTTAAAGGAGGGGGGTGTTCTCTAAATGGGGTTGAATACCACTGCAGCAGGGGAACAAACTATCAAACTAACAGCATCCCCTGCAGGGTCCTTGGTGACTGATATTCTTCACTGATTTGTTTAAAGAGTCTCCAATGCCCTCCACCCGTCCCCTCCTCCCCATCTCCATCCAGCAGTATTTCCCCAACTCAATCTCTCCCCCACATGAGTTACAGATGTGTGTATAATGCTATGGAGGCCCGAGCAGTGGTCAAGAACCTCCTTCAGGCCAGAAATTGTAATTAAAACCGGATGGATATGAAATGCTAACCTGAGCTTTTCAGATGATTGGTATGCACATTGCTGATCCTGCTTAAACACCCATCCACCTTACATAGATAAAACCACCAGTCATATTTTACTTAATCATCATCCGCTTTTTTACCCAATTTGTTTCAAATACCTGAGTCGTTCTGACTCAGCTGCTGGAATCCACACTCGCTCTGTCCCACTCATCATAGTGTTGTGTTGATATATTTACCTTGAGTTGGTGTGAAGAGGTTGGGACCTTAGGGTCAAATTGCAGTTCTGGATGTTGGTGTTATAGGTGGGGGAATGTTTTAACGTGTCATTTGGGGAATGGCAGAAGGTCGGCTGTCAGTGATTAAGAAGGAAACATGGACATTTCTTTGTTTTAGTCTAAATCACTGGAATTTCACATTGTGGGGTGTTGTAAGACCTGGCTTCACAACATTTCTTTTTTTCATTTGTTTGTTTCATTGTGTTTACTAAGGAAGTTATGGGTTTTGTTTTATGGTGTGTATACAAAATAAAAAGAACTCTTTAGTCTGGGTCGCATGCAACAACGTCCAATTTCAAGTTTCAAGTCAGTCGAATCAGTGAAATAAAAGAATAATAAAGATTTTTGTGCAAAGAAGCATTTTTAAGATGTTTACATTTTATGTACAAAACTTTTAGAAAGCAATTGTGAATAACCTGAAATCTCTTGAGAAAGTATTTCCAGTTTTAAAAGGAACTTCCCTAAATTAATTATGAATACATGCGTAACAAACTCCGCATCAAGGAGCTACGAAATCACCAAACATGTAATAATAGGTATCTGGAAGTGGAAAATAAAGCATTTCACATGAGGATTTATTAACTTTTAAAAGCAAGACATTGTTTTAAACATACATATTTATTTTATCTGTGTAGTAGACCCAGTCCTTACCACCTGAACTGACTCATGTTGTCGTTCAAACAGTAGTCAGAAAAGTAGAAAATACAAGTTTTTTTACCATCCTACAGGTCGGTTGAATCTTCTGGCAGGTCGATTGTGGCTTAAGATGCACATTTGACATTCCTGATTATGTTACTTTCAGCACACAGTCATTTATATGTTTGATTAAATCAAAACACACCAGTTTGCACATCATTTTAATAACAACAGGCTACTTCCTGCAGAAAAATGTCGGGTTTTTCATGTTTTTTTTCCTCTTTTCATAATATTGTTAATCAGCCTAATGGATGCCAGCTGTTCATGAAGGGAGGCCGACTGGAGTGGCTCAAGAGTTTTTATTAGCACAAGCGACTACTTTTTCTCATTTGTTTATAGTCTATTATTCAATGTAAAAATAAACCAAAAAAATGGCATAAATGAATGATCTACATTGATTTCAAACTATTTTAAAATATTATTCAAAACAGCACCTCAGAGGGAGATGCTGAGTCTGAAAGACTGGAAAAGGATTGATCTTTTTTTAAAAGCGGCGAGGCCTTTTTAAAACACAGCCATTCTTACATAGTGCAGACACAACACAAATACATTAAACACTGATATATATTAGGTGACAGAAAACATATAGCGTTCTGCACTGTAGCCTCACAGCAAGAAGTAACCTTTCTATGTGGAATTTGCATGTTCTCCCCGTGTTATCGTGGGTTCTCTCCGGGTACTCCGGCTTCCTTCTACAGTACAAAGACATACACCTTGGGGATAGGCTGATTAGAAACTCTAATTTGTCCGTGAGTGTAAGTGTCTATGGTTGTTTGTCTGTGTGTGTTAGCCCTGGGATGGACCTGGTGACTTGTACAGAGTGTACTCCCGCCTTTGTCCAATGTCAGCTCGGATTGGCTCAATTCACCTGGGGCTGTCTGCCACTCTGCTTCTTACCATGGTGCCGGCTTTGTCAGACAATTAAGCTGTGTCTCAATCCGCGCACTAACACCATTTCCCACACTATATTTAAGTGCGTAGTGTGTTTACACTGACATTTCAGTAAAAAAGTCAGTGCACTGAATGTGTTTGGATGCTGCCCTAAAAATCTCTAAGAATCTTGTGTGAAATGATGGACACTTTTCCCACTAAAAAGTGTCCATCTTGCTGACAGAGCGGAAAGGATAATAATAATAGGAGAAAACCTCAGGTTGACGTCCGAAGATCTCAGAGGTTAGTTTGTATAAAGGTGAGTATAAACCATTTTGTTAAGGTTCCCATACCGCAGCTTGCTACATATTTAATTTTGTGCATAAAATACCTCATGGATCCAATCATTTGTTTGAGACAGTTAGCATATGTAAATGTTAGCAGTTTATAGCCATGTAGTGGACACAAAATAATAATTTTGGCATGAAGCAGAATAGTCTAACTCATAGGTCGGCAACCCATGGCTCCGGAGCCACATGTGGCTCTTTCATCCTTCTGTTGTGGCTCCTTGTGACTTTGG
>JBAMIG010000020.1:17220442-17235825 GCA_037177335.1 Kiunga ballochi
TCTATCTATCTATCTATCTATCTATCTATCTATCTATCTATCTATCTATCTATCTATCTATCTATCTATATATATATTTATATATATATATAGATATATAGATATAATTAAAATAGATTATAGATTAATTTATATTCATAGATAATTAGTATGAAGGAATTATTGTTATATTAGGACTTTTGAAATATTATATCGTATATAGTAATATTTGTTGTTTTTTTTCTTATTTGTTTTGTTAAACTACATTGTGATTACTATAAGCTTCAGCTTCTTCCCACCGCTTTTTGAACATTTTTTTTTTTCCTTTTATCAATTTTTACCTCTTTTTTCTTTTTAAATTATGTTCAAAATAAACTTATCAATCAATCAATCAATATATATACACACATATAGATAGATTTGGACACAATTTCCCTTTAAATAAAGTGGGAAGTGGGAAAGTATGTCCAAACCTTTGGCAATTTGTGGGAAACCCATTGTAGTCGATGTACCCTTTAATCCCGACAGTCCGATTGGTACAATGATAATTTAAAAAATATATATATTTATAAGTTACTCTCTGAACACTAACCTTTACAAATTGTAACATAGTTAATCATTTTCACTTGATGTAAAGTTTGGTTCTCTGTGTTGGTGTGCTACTTTTAGACCTCCACAGAGCTTCTAGGTCTGCTGCTGGTGCCATTTTTTAGTTTTTGTTTATTTTTTCTTGTTTTCTTCGACTTGGGTCTACGACTGGGACCATGCATTTTCATAACAAAAGAGTAGAAGTACTTGATCCTATCGCACTAATAAATATTTATAAAAAATTCTGAGCAACAAAAGAAAAATAGGAAATAAACTATCCAACTTCTCATTTTAGTTCAGAAGGTCCATTTCAAGTAGCTTCTATCTAGCAAATGTAATGTTTCCAATAAAATCTAAATTTGCCTAATAGATTATACCGGTTAGATGTACTTTAGTTAATTGTTTTTTAATTTTGTTAGTTTGTTTTCTTTTTTATTTCAAAACAAATCATGTTTGCAAGCTTAATGCAAGAAAATATCAGCTATAAAAAATGTATTCTTTTTTATTACAGAGGTATTCTGCTGTGGTAGCGGTCATTTTGCATTTGTATGCGAAACTCTGATAAAGTTTGCAATTGTGCCCTAGAATGATGCCCTGCAGAGCACAGCCACAAAACAAAGTGGTGTTGAAGCCCACAAAACAGTCAAAACAACCAGCTAACAAACCTCTGGCTGCACTGGTATTGTCCTGGAAGGTAGAGGCGAGTATGAGAAAGTCCCATTTAGGATTTCAGTCATGCACGGATCCCTTTCGATTGGCTTCAAACTAAAGAAAAACAGGATTTCCTAATGCTTAGAATGGAGAGCTCTCAACAGATTGATCTGCAGCAAGGGACTGTCCATTCTTTGGAAATGAGTGGGGTCGGGATGGGGGGTGGGAGTTTGGTGAGAGAGCAGTTTTAGATACAGTATACTCCATCAGGTTTGCAGGACAAGTTACTTGACATGGAAAGACATAAATCAGTGAATCTGTCCATCTGTCAGAGACAGCTCACTGTGGACCCTTTCTGTCTCGACGTTAGCATGAGTGAGTCAACATTTGTTTTATTTTAGACAGCTGTAGTCGTCCGTTTTCTCCCTTCTATTATTTTTTAGTTATTTTGCTTTCTTTTTTCTGTTTGCCTTGAAGAATGGTCTTTTGAACAATAAACAGTACAAATTCCCTTCTTTTGTTTATTCAAATACATGCTGGTGCACTTACATGACCTCTCATCTGATCCATTTGTCAATGACATCCCTATTTAACTAGGTTTTTATGCATATTTGTATACATGTTTAAAGTATTTGCAGTCAATGCCCAACAGCCAGGTTTATAGCAGTGATTATAACCTGCTACGATCTACAAGACATCTGTCAGTTTAAGCACTTTCAAAAACTTTTAAGCTAATTGTCTGATTTCAAACTTATTTATTTAATTGATAACAGTTTGAGGCCCAAAACCTGGCATGATGGAAAATCCTCATTCCAGTGAGAAGCTTGTTTGTCAGATGGGATTGAAGATTATTGATTTTGCAAGTGTGTCTTTCTGTGTGTTTGTGTCTGAGTGAAACTATGTATCTTTCACTGTGTGTGACTGTGTGTGTGTGTGTGTGTGTGTGTGTGTGTGTGTGTGTGTATGTGTGTGTGTGTGTGTGTGTGTGTGTGTGTATATGCTTTCCAAAAGATCTGGAACATAGCCCTGGAATGCAGGCAGCTGGTGTTGCAACAGCTATGGCAGTGTTAATGGGAGGCTAAACTTCAGATAGAAAATGACTGCCATGACTGCGCTTGAGATTGCTTCATACATCGTTAGGCCCTGAAGGCATTTTTGTACATTAGGTCACAGGTCACTTTTTCAACTTTTATCCACATAGGGATTTGTAGCAATGCATCTATCATCTGTAGCAATAGCCTCTTCGTGCTTTATTTACACAAATTTTCATCTGTTTTTCCTTTTTCTGCTGTCTTGATGGAATTTAACAGTATTGTGTAAAATACAATGCAAAAAGTTGAAATATTTTCATGTTCAAAACCCATAATTTTATCTAATCAGAAGATTTTAGACCATTGATCAGCCAAAGTTCTGCTTCACTAACCTTGGTTTACATAACGTCATACCGTAACTCTGAAAAAAAAGTAAACGGTCAGTTCTGTCCTGATAGAAATGATGGAACCGCTAAACTGGAGGGCTCCATTGTGTTTGTTTGGCCATTCAGAGGCAAGGCTCTATAAATAACTTTAGAATATATTTTACATTTTGCTTTGTTATTACTTTGTTTTGTTCTTTTCAGAGAATGAATATGATACCATCTAAGTATAATGAACCGAAATACCCCCAAATTAAAGTGATGTGAGAAAATATAACTGTATTTGTGTGTACTGCTTTAGTTATGTTTTGTATTCTTACCTTTGTGATACAGCTAATTGTTGTGTGTAGTGTTGCTGAATAAACCTCTGCCAGTGCTTCTTTGGTCAAGCTTTCAAAACTTTGTTGGAAGACTTTAATTATTCACCTATTGAGTTATAAATCACTGACTTTGTGTAAGAATTGCAGCAAGAACTTGAAACATTTGCAAAACATCAAATGACTTCAAATGAAACCTCAACTGATGAGAGAAAATTCATATTCCATGTTTTGGCAATGCAGATCAAAGGTATTTCACAAATTCAGACAGTAGAAATTACATAGTCATTTTTATTCATACTGATGCAAAGACCACTTTAACAGAGAAAAGAAAGAAATGTGTCATTAGAACGCAAATTCTTTGCTTTTTGCCTTCTGTTCCACTATTAGTATGCGTTTCCCTGGTTAAGACGAAGAATGAAAGAAGAGTGTGCAGCACTAACACACTCTGTCAGGAGGCTGTGAGGTATCGATCGCAGGAGTGGATGAAGATGATGGGCTTTGACAGCCTACTGCGTGGACCTGAGCTGAGTCAGACACGAGTCTGCTCTGTCTTCCATCTGCAAGGGCCCAGGGTCAGGTTGGAGAATGACCGTATAGTTGCATGTGCATGAATGCACTCTGACACAGGCTGCAAGGCTGCAGGACGACGAGAGTGGTCGAGAAGCCCAACTCTAAGTTTCGACATTGAAATAAGAAATAAGTAAGGCCTTAAATGATGGCTTCGCACCAGAACTTTGAGCTAGTATCGCACCCTGGTAAAGTTTCACAATATCTCAAGATATTAAGTTCAGTTCAGTTAAGTTTAATTAAGTGGAAAAGATTATCTTTCTTGGAAATTTAAGCTGCTTTTTCTGATTTGATCAGTCTTTACAGAATAAACACACCACTTTATCTTATAAAAAACTCCCTATCACAACTACTGGAAGCCAAAAATGATGCTACTGCACCAAAAGCAAAGCCTTTAATCAAACAATTGCTGAGTGACGTAAATTAAGAGAACATTTTTCCATCCTTGGACATGTTTTTCTTCTTGACTGAGATATGTTCAATTACCAATAAATACACTACTTGTGTTTTTGTAGAGTTGTCTACAGCAAAAAGGAGCACTCTACAGAAGAAAAACTCGGTGCACCTTTGTAATAGTTTTAATGGATGCTTTTAGATAGACTGAAAGCTTTGTTTTCTGGGAAAGTCTGATAAATCTGCTGCTAGGCAGACGTGAAGAGCGTCTGACTTTTGTAAAAGCTTTGGGTTTAGGCTCACCGTGGCCATTAAAGGCAATTAAGGAAAAATGAGGACAAAAATGTTTTATTTTCCAGCATGAGTTCCTCTTCAGTAACTGCACAGACAGGATGAAAGCAGTGTCAGGACAAACTCAGCCTTATAAGACCCCCTGTGCTGCCAAACACAGCTCATCCAGTCAGGTGTCTTTGAACTGAACACTTGTACAACCTCAAACAGAACAGATACAATCTGATCTCTTGATACTGAGGTTCTTCCTGTGGGAGAGTTTAAATAACTTTTCAGTTACATAAGCACTGTCAAAAAAATGTTTTACCATGAAAATCAGCAGGAGCTAAATAAAAATCTGAAGGACAACAAGCATCTCTGTACATCTGCATGATTAGAGGTAGAACAAGTCCAGACAAAAATCCTGTTGTGAAGTCTAAAGCAAGCGTCGGTGTGCAGTTGAATTATTATAACGTTGCTCACGGGTCTGAGAATTTGATCCCATAAACAGCAGTGACTGAGGAATTACAATCTAAGTTTTTGTAAGAGCAATAATTCTTTCTGAATAATCAGATATCAACATATTGGACAGCCGTCTTTTTTGCTTTTCTTTTTTGTCAAGCCTGCTGTAAGAAATATTTAGACAGTTTGAAAAGACTTGTGACTTTTAAAAAATTACTACAAAACAAGAAAATACTTTTAAAAAAGTAAAGAATCTCAGCTACAGAATCCACGATTTGAAAAAAACATTAAGTTTAGGTCAATGAACCAGTTTCACAAGGGAAAGCAGCAAAATGTGACACCTATTTTCTTTAGTTTCTTCATTCTTTTACATCATAATTGTATTGTTTTATTTACAACAGTAATCATAGTACTCAGTATTTTTCTATAGCATATTTTTCTTACACTAAAGTTTAGTTGAAGTGGAGAATCTTTTGACCATTTTTTCTGTTTTTGGCTATCATGCCCTGCAGCTGCTATCAGTTTAAACAGTAGATGCAAACTCATATATCTACATATACAGGTGAAAAGAAAATACAATATGTAATGTTTCAAAACTGTTTTTTTTTTTTTTTTTAATCTATGCATGAAATATAAAAAGCAACACCACAGTTTATATTCATTGGAATGATCTCATCCTAGTTTTGAATGTATGGTCAACAGTGGAGCAGAGATTGTTTTCAGAGGCCTGTTCAATGACCCTGACCAATTAGTGTGCTTGGGAAATTTGCAAAAATGACTTCTGTAGCACAGTATTAGGTGAGCAGATGATGGTCCAAAAATCCTTAAAGCTCTATGTTTAGTTTCTGAGTTAACTGATGTACAAAAGAGTTATTCAGTCTAACCGAATAAACTATGCAGCCCTGCAACTCAGAATTTAACAATTCCTATTTAAGGTTAAATAAATGACAAAGGCTTTAGGACATCAGGTGAAGTAATTACTTTTTATTTGCTTTATTATATCATCTGTTGAGGTCTGAGAAGCAATACAGACACAATGCAATCATTTTGCATCAATCGGGTTATAGTGTCATGCAAAATCTGTAAGTGAAAGTTAGTTTGCGCTCGCTGAAGCAAATCCTCCCTCATGCTCAATTCCTGAAGCATCTATCACAGACGCAGTTTTCCCTCTGGGATATCATTTAAAAGGAAAAGCATAATAGTGCAATTATGAAGAGCACGTTTTTATTTAGGCTCCTTTCTTAACGGATTGCATTTTAAATATTATTATCTATACATCAAACTTTACTCACTCTGAAAATGGGGTAAGGGTTCATGCTGAGTTTTCTTTTATGATTGTTTAGCTTCGGGCACATTTCCAACTAGGTTAGGTTTAAGCATCTGGTTTATTTTAGGAAGTAAAAACAGCTTATGGGGCATTACAGAAACATCATGGCTTGCCTCAAAATAGATCCTTCGACAGCAATTCTGTCCAAAAGATTCAGAAAATATGCTGGCATGAAAGAAAACTGATATTTTTCTCCTAATTTTGTTTGTCTTTTCTTTGTATATTAAAATTTAACTAAATTGTGACTTAAATGTCCAATTTTCAGAATTTTGTTTAGAGAATTTTCTTTAAAATATTTTTATTAAAGATGGGCTAAATTGTGTTCATGGGTTATTTTTCAAAGCCAAGAGTTATATTGTGAACATGTGCCTCATTTCTGGACACACTGGGTGTCCTGTCTTCGATTTAAGTTTAAGATAAAAGTGTTTATGTAGGAATAAAGAAAAGCAAACCTCCTGGTATTGGCGGATCAGTGCGACTTGCAGTGCATAATCTCTGAATGTGAACTATCCAAGGCTCAAACTAATGAGCTTGTCTGAATAAAAGCTTTCATCAAATCCACTTTAAACACTGTAAGCAGTGTTTCATCTTGTTGGAGTCACTCAGCAGGACTGACTCCATAATGGCCTCTAAATGAGTTTTGTGTGATAGCTGCCATGTAGCCTCACTCCTCTATTCTTCTCCTCACATCAACTTCTCAGAAGAAATTAGTTGCAAACTTGAAGATTTATGTTGTAAATATACCATACTCATAAATGTATCTGTAAAATGACATGTAGAATGTCTTAAAGGTTCTCTATACAGTAGATGTGTTTCTATTACAGCTTTTTGCTAAATCCATCCATTTTCTAGCGCTTATTCCCAAACAGGTGGCTAGAGCCAATCACAGCTGACATCGGGCGAGAGGCGGGGTACACCCTGGATCACAGCTTCTCCCAAAATGAAAGCAAAATTTATAAAGTTTAGAAAAACTACAACTTTGATTGGCTGGTTTACAATGTTTAAGCACGAGCCGCAGTTCACGTGAAATCGCATTTAACTGACAATTGGACTCACACAATGTAACCATGTCGAGTTATTTTTCTCCCTCATTTTCTTTTCTAATTATTTTAAAAGTGCATTTCCAGGTTGAGAACTTCATACCGTCTCATTTTAACTGGTCAAATGATCCCCTACACCAAGTCTGGTGATTGCAAATGCAAAAACAGTGTTTCCCATACACTTTTGCAACAAACGTCCATATCAGAACACCTGAAAAACATTTTGATGAGCTTTTTTTTTTTTTAAATCTAGGTGTTTATATTACAAATTTCCATTGCCATATTTAGGCTTTGTGCAATTCTACATGAAATAAAGGCACCTCATACGGTTCGATGGAGTTTGTTGAACAAACTTTTTTACATATAATACTTTGGGGATTAGTTTGAAAAGAAATTAAATCCACTTTTCTTTTTTCCTTTGGCATTTTCTGGGATGCCAATCATTTTCATGTTTAAAGCATAGCCTCCTGTTTTTCACCATTCACTATTCAAACTTTCTAAAATAAGCTTTTTTTTCTTTCAGGATAAGCAAACAAATAAAGAATTCAGGTTACTGTGGCAATCCCCATTAGCTTTCCATGATAAAGCAACATTTATAAAACATAACACCCAGACTATCCTTCTCCCCTTTTTAAAAGGCAAAATAATTTCATTCTAAAAAATTTAGAACAGGCTTTAAAGGGTTAAGGCGAGAGGGCTCCTACTCATGCTGTAAATAATACTAGGCAGTCACAGCGAGTCATGCAAGGAAACAAAACACATCACTTGACTGACAGCAATCAAGGGCAGTAATGGCCATGGAGAGAAGAGAAGGGCAGGCGTAAAACCCTGTGAATCAGTTTAATAGCGGGAAGTTGATTTATAACCTGTCATTTTGTCTTTTGATATTTGTATTGGGATGGTGACAAATTTAAATTTGTCTATGGTTTCATCATGGTTATTTTTAGCTCCCTGATAAGTGAGGTCACAGTAAATCAATTACATTCTGTACACTGCATAACTATTTAAGGCAGGTCAGGTCATGTGCAACCACAGACTGGAATTTATGGGACCACAACAACAAAAAACACAGAACATTTTAAAGGTTGTGTGAATTTAAAAGATCTCTTTCATACTATTTGCTTTGTATGTTGCCAATATATTGAAACTAATGTTGGAATTCAATTGTGAAAGCTGGAGTCCACACTGATGGAGGCAACGGGTGCTCACAAATGGCTTTGCTTTCTACCCTGAGAAGCTGTACAGCCAGGGTGTCTTCAAGGACATTGCAAAACCTGTAGAAGCAAAACATGGCCTGATATTTTTTTTTTTTAAATATTAAAAACAGATGTAAATTGAGCACAGATGACTCCTAAAAGTATCCTGTAGTGTCTGATCCTTGAGCATTAGCAATAGGGGTGAGATCTTTTTTAATCTGTGAACCCTTATGAATGCCAGAGCCCAAGTTTCCAAGCAGAACAGTGAGACTTTTAATGCTAAAAAATGTGCTGTTCTGCTCAGTTTACTGCTCCCGATCATTATGGAATGGCTCATAAGTAGAAGTACCGGCCAGTATCTGTAGGTTACACTGTGTTCATAGTAGGAATGTTGATATTGTCTCTTTCATCAATATCCAATATCCGGAGATTGTCCAGCTATAAACTTCTGATATTAATATCAACTGACACTGAAATATTCCCAACAACCACCCCTCTTATACAAAGAAAAATAATTTCAGCTAAACTAACTGTATCATCCACTTTGCACCAAATATGATGTTTGTAGACACTTTTAAATGATTTCAAAGCTCCTTAACCTGTAATTGATTACATTGTTTGATGTCACAACCCCAGGCTTTATTGCAAGTAAAGCTGAGATAAAATATCTGGAAAAAAAAACAAAAGGAAATTTACATGTTTGTTTCCATGCCAACATTATTGATTTACACTTCTGTATTGAAAAGCAGCATGGACCCGTATGATCTTCTGTTCTCCAGTAACAATAATTGCATCATTAAATAGACTTTGTCCTGGTTGTCAAGCATAATATTTTCGGCAACCACATGACAGCAATAGGAAAAATGAGTATCCATCCACCTTTCCTTACTCCTAATAACTGACAAAAAGGGAAAAAACAAGGGAGGGAAAAGGGGAGACAGCAGAGAGAGGCATTAGTACTTGTTTGAAGAGAAGTACTCAACACTGAACAAATCCCAAAGAGACTCGCAATATTCCCAAAGAATTTTGGTGTAATTAGTCACTGCTCATTAATGATAGTATATCCCATATGGCATGCCTTGGCGGCCACTTAACAACTGTTCCAGTCTTTATTTGATTTGTCTTTTACATGCAAAAGAGAGGAATGGACATTTATAGAGCTAAGAGCAAAGAGAGCTACCGTTACTTTAAGAAGAATCAACAAAAAAATACACAACGTATAGCTACATAACAATACCATTCCAAGCTGTTTTGCTGCTTGCCTATATGCCTTAATTTGGTTTTATGTTTCAGTACATTAGAACAGCACAAAAATACCCTGTATACTATACGGTGCTACCAAGTGGATGCTGGGAAAGCTGGTTGGTGGAGCTGGTAGCATTTAAGCAGGTTCCCTGCTGCTGTCAGCCGCTTTTTTAGTCTGGTTTTGTTTGTTGTTTGGTCTTGTTTGATGGGAATTAGGCTTTATTTTTTTTATGGGCATTTTTATTATAATTATATAAAAGGACACAACATGATATATTATGTATCATGTTTGTAATTAATTTAAGGTCTAGTAAGGACAAGATGATATTTGTTATGTTTAACAAGTTTACATACCCAGCTTTCATTACCTTGCATTACTCCCTTTAACATCAATGGCAGCTTGGAGTCTTTTGTGATAGTTGTAGACGAGTTTCTTCATTTTTTCCAATGATCAAGCTGCACATTCTTCTTGGCAGAGATGGTTTCTATTACTGTCAATTCTTGGGCTGTCTTGTATAAACTGCACACTTGAGATCCCCCCAGAGTGGCTCAATGTGGCTGAAATTTACAGTACTATTTTTAATAATATAGTACATTCATCTTGCTATTATGACTGTGTGTCCGGTGTCTTTGTAGCTCACACATCCCCAAAACATCAGTGACCCACCTCCATGTTTAACAGCAGGAATGCAGCAGCTTTCATCGTAGGCTTTCCACTCCAAATGTAACGTTTAGGGTTTTGGTAAAAAAAAGTTTCATTTTGGTCTCATTACTCCAAATAGTTTTGCTCCAGAAGAGTAGAGGCTTACCTCTGTGCTGTTTGGCATGTTGTCAGCATGTTTTTTTGTGGCATTCACATAGTAATGGCTTTGTTGTGACTCGACCATGCACGCCATTTTTTGTTAAGTGCCCTCCTTGTTGTGCATCTTGAAACATCCACAACACTTTTTTTTTCTAAAGAAAATCCTGCATTTCAGCTGAAGTCATCTGTGGGTTTTTCTTTGGATCTTGAACAATTTTCCTGGCTGTTGTGGCACACATCTTTGTTGGTTGACCTGATTGTGGTTTGGTTTCAGCAAACTCTCCTTTTCCACTACTTAATTTAAGGTTGAACACTGCTGTTTGGCATTCTCAGTTCCATGGATATCTTCTATTTCTTTCCTGTTTTTGATACAGTTAAGTTACTTGTTCCTGCAAATCTTTTGACAATTAGCTTTTACCAATGACTAAGAATCGAGAGAAGTCAGTTCAAGGTTCTGTCAAAAGCCTAAAATCCCATTGAACCTTTTTTTTATGCAACCCTGATAACAAGCAGACAGATCACAGGTGTGGAAGGTTACTTTTTTAGCCATTTAAATCAATTTGTGTCAACCTATGCGTGTGTTATCAGACCGAAGTCTCAAGGGTGTTTAACTTGATCAGGGTCATTTTTACTGTTTTTGTGTCATTGTGATTTAAAAAGTGTAAACGCTGTGGTTTGACAATAATTGGCTTCTTTCAAGCACAAACCATGAGTGACAAAAAGTTTTTGTTTTCATTCATATTCTCTGAAAAATGTCCAATTTCATACCTCACTTGCATACACCCGATATCACAGGCTGCTAATGTTTTGAAGCGGTTTTGCCCAGGTGATTAAACAATCTGTGGAGTCATTTTTGGGATGTGTACATTGTTGGCATTTTTACAGTCTGTACTGAGTGTGAATATATAATCAAAAGCAGTCGTCATGGTGGTAATGATGGGATTTACAACAGAACACGCGAGGCAGACAGAAATTAACCTTGCATCTAGGTATTCATGACAATATTTTTATAAATCCTTGGTGTTCTTCTTTGCTAAAGTTGCAGTTTTCTTTATAGATCCTGAAGAAATGTCATTCTTTATCCTCCATTGTAGAAAATGCCATGTTGGATCAGTACCAAGGTCTTTCACCTAAATGAATCACCTTGAAAGTTATGTGGTTTTGCTCATTTTGCCTCCTCTACTCATTTTCATGAGCTCTAACTGCTTCTTCCTCTGTTCCTTCCTATCTTCCTTCCTTCCTTCCTTCTTTCCTTCCTTCTCTCCTTCCTTCATTGCAAAGGAAGCAGGCATAAGGACACATGAGCATCTCTCCAGAGCTATGTACCCCTGGTGTTCTTAGGTGACCTGTCTGTGTGGATCCATTTACCAACAGAGCAGCTGCTGTGGGAAGCTTGAGCCCTCCTAAAAGTCCACGTCAAGCTATGGTTACAAACTGCAAAGTCAGTGGAGTGAATGGACAGCTTAGGGCCTGCGGGTGCTGCAGATCTCCTGCTGTGAGTTCAAAGAGAGGTCCCCAACAGCTGTGGCTCTCAGGGGAGGTTCAGAGGTCTGTTTGAGGCAGAAAAAAGAAAGGGGAGGGAGGGGGGGGGTGAGGTGTCAAATGACAACTCAATCTAACCTCAAACACAAAGCTGCTATGTTTGACTCTGTTTCAATGTTTTTCCTGAGAAATACATACTGATTAGATTTCATCATAGAAGGTGTAGGGAAGTCACTTTATCATTCTTTCCAAGAACCTATTTTTTTTAAGCTTCATGAGGTCCAGTATGATACGCATATTGTATAAACAGAAAAGTTATTACTAACATGGAATGTAACTCCCTAAAGAAAACAGATGTATTTTCCTTTAAAAGTCATTTAAGTCAGTGTGAGCTTTGGGGTAAAATTGCTCTAAAACCACCCTTTAATGTAAAGTTTAACATGACTATGAAGATTTTTATTCATACAAGTTGAAGTACTGATGCTGATTAAAAATGTAAAAACTGGAAGTGAAAAGTTCAAGCACCAACATGAAATTTAGATTGTTCAGAGCTGCTCAGAATAAACACAGATGAGAATGATAGACAGCTCTTGCTTGCAGATAAAACTGTGGCGCTTAAATGAGACATTTAAATTTTTGTCAAGGTAACGAACTTATCACCGTCAATTAAATGAAATCATATTTTTTAAGCAAAACTTGGTTGGAGACTGCCATCCAGTTTCAGTCCCCAGCAAAAATGAGGTGTGGTCTGCAGATGATGATAAACAGGGAGATGGCAAAGTTCTGAGCTAACTTTTAGCTTTACTACCCATTTCTTTAATATATATATATATTGAAATTACAACTAATTAGGGAAGTACTTTAAAAATGCCTTGAGATTGGTGATAATACTGGTGATCTATGCAGGTCTAGAAATGTGTGTCAGTTCTCTTCCTGCATTGATCTGCCACTCTCTTAAGGTGTCACCTTGGGTGTTCAATTGCTTTTCAGAGGTGCCCATGCAACCCTGGCAAGCTTTGATAGAACTAATATTTTACACTGGATTCTAAACATGATGAGGATCCAATACAGGTAAAAACAAGACTTGAGTGTTGCAGGAACTTCTGCCATTTTTGCTCTTTGCATGCGTAAACGGGGATGCATGGTTGCTCAGTCAGTTTATCCACTGGTGGGCAGTGTTAAGTTCAGAGTTCACGTCTGAGTTTTTCATGTGGGTTGGTGGCTGCAAACACACCCCACACAGTCTCTCTAATTGCTAATGTTCCTCTGCTGTTCTTAGCTTCTTTTTCAGTGTTCTTCTTTGAGTGATTTTTATTTAGTCGCTTTTGCTTTCATCTTTTCTTCTTTTTTGGTTATTTTTTTTCGCTGAATCTATGTCGGCAATACCACCCAACGCTGCTCTTACAAAATCTGCAGCTAGCCCTTTTAAAAACAGACCAAATCAGTCACATAACCAGCCCAGGAAGTGGACAAAAATCTCTACCCATTGGCGTATCCACACTCTGCATTGAGCATTAATGGGCCTTTTATTCAGCTGCTTGTCAGCTGCATCGTGATCCACCTGTAGGCAGCTCAGAGACAAACATGTAAAAAGAGAATTGCAATTATCTAAACAGAAGTAAATAAAAGCATGATCATTTCTATCTCCAAAGTAATAACAAGTTGTCTTACTTGAATAGAAAAAGAAATTATAACCATTAATGCCTTCCTGCACCTTTGATCAGTAAATGATCTAAAAGTAGGTCCTTAGATAAAGTAAAACTGTACATGTGTATCTGAGTTTTCAATCACCCTGCCTATTCTTGTCTTCCCTGGTTAGAATGTTCCCGTAACACGACACTATATAAATATTTGTCCAACACAACTGCAGGCCTATTCAGCTGATCCTGTGGCTTCAGCTCAAACACAATAGCCCCTTATCCCCTGCAAGTAACTCTACACTCACCTCCCTGCTCATTATTGATGGCCTCGTAAGTGTTACAGTTACAAACCAATTACTCTGCCATTAATGTTAGATGAGCTCCTCTACAAGTACAGCTTGATGCTTATCAGTTTTCCTCTGTTGTTGCCTTTTTACTTTCGCTAAACTGCACACCTCTTGCATGTGGTTTCAGGCCACTAATAAGTGGGAGGTGAGAATGACAGTTCGCAGTCTTAGCTCTGTATATGGTGTATTTCCCCCCCAGTTCAAAAGGTAAAAAAGCCAAAAGGTGAGCAACAAGTCATCACTGACTTTAGGAAATCTGGTGACCCAGTAAAGTGATACTACATCAGCATAGAGGAGAACAAGGGAGGGGGGAGGGAGAACAGAAGAGAGGTGTAGGGATGAAATGAGCTGTTCTTCAGCCTCCATGTGGTTTCAGAAGCACATATAGAAACAGAGACTCTCCAGGTCAATCAAAGGTAGGACTGGTAAGTTATAGACACACACAAACAGATGTTTTGTTTCCTCTCTAGATGTGTGTTGGGTGATATGTGCCAGATAGGTAGCTTGTTTATGTGGAGGAGGAAGATGAGAGAAGGTGTTAACAGATCAGGTTAACACCTTTCAGGTCTCTGTCAGTGGAATATGCTGTGAGATCTATTAGCACAACTCATCAGTAAGTTATCTTCAATGAAAACACTTCACCCAAAAATATTCCTTTAAGACTTAATGTACTTTGACTGCCAGGATTGAGCCTCAGCTAAAAGGTATTTAATATTTGTTCATAATGTATGATATGTTTGTAGAAATGTAGCCTAAAATTAGAGCTGCTAGCATTCATTGCTTGTTTATTTAACGCCAATGTATCATCTAACATTCGGCAAAAGTGTGTAATACATCCTTTATTTCCAAACAGTCGCTGAGCATGTGTCAGGCACTGTAAAACACATGGATAAGAAATACTGAATCAAAGCATATTTCAGCTATGAATTCAAAACTGTATCAATTATTCAGTTACAAGAAGACAAGGTTATGAAATAAATGCTGTAGGGAGTTCTGTGAAACATCTATCTAGAATAATTTCAGGGTAGCAAAAAAAAAAAAAACACAATCTAACTTACTATTTACTTGCAATGTTTTCAAATGCCTTCTTCAAGCAAACACTTTCTTCATCTGGCTCCATCATAAACATGAAATGGCTATAAGTGTGCAAGCGATCGCAGAATGATAGAAAGGCTGCACAATTAATTCTACATGAGAAATGCATGATTTCAAGGATAGGTTCTAAACAATTCACACATAAATTGAAAATATCAACAAGGATGTGTAGAAGATTAACATTAGAAGAAATGAAAATTTCTAAGAATTTCTTTAGAATGCTCAGATATAGTATTTTGTGTGAAATGCAGGTGGCACCATTCACATCTATTGCTAATGAAACAGGAGAAAAGAGAGTATTTCTGAGCTTTTTCATCCGTTTCCTTTCTTCAACAATGGTTTCTTGACAACTACCATGGAAATCTTTCAGAAGAAGCTTAATATTATGCTGGAATGATTCATAGGTCACTGATAAGTGGCACACACATCAACACACACATCAACACACGCATCATAAAAACATCAAGACACACATCAACACACACATCATAAACACATCAACACACACATCAACACACACATCATAAACACATCAACACACACATCATAAACACATCAACACACA
>JBAMIG010000020.1:17277374-17291962 GCA_037177335.1 Kiunga ballochi
CATCCATACATCCATACATTTTCTACATCTTATCCTAGGTCAGCCTCCAGTTTAAGCAGGGAAACGGAGACTTCCTCTCTACAGCCAACCGAGAGACATAGTCAGTCCAGTGTGACCTCCAGCTTCCTCCCAGTAAAAATTGCTTGGAATACCTCACCAGATCATCTTAACCAGAAGCTTGAGCCCCCTCATCCAGCTCCTCTAGATGCAGGGGAGTAGCAGCTCTACTCTGGGCCCCTCTCGATTGACCATGTTTTTCTCTTTTTCTTAAAAAGACACCCCAAACATCTTGTCATCTTGTCCTTCAGTCACTATGCAAGGGTCATGACCATTGGTGAATGTTGAAACGCAATTTGATCAATGAATCAAAGTAGGCTTGACTCAGCTCCTTCATCACTACAGATCATGTCCATAACACTGTGAACAAACCTGTATCTTGATTTCATACTCCATTTATGGACAGAACCCTGGGATATTTGAACTCCTACTCTTGAACAAAGACCTCATTTCCAGCCCACATGCTAAAATAGCTGCATATTGAAAGTGCTTTTATAAACGTGATAGGAGCAGCACCATGTATCTGATCTGCCCTGCAACATGATCATCAGATCACATGGCATTCTGAATGAATTGTTCTGGTCTTCAATCTTATTTCCTTCCAATTTGAAACTCTTTCTTCACTTAGCAAACCAATACCAGTCCAGTACCATTCTTTTTGCGTTGTGTGTGGAGTGCTTTTAACCTTCACTGGTAATTGTAGCGGAGTTCTACTGCTGGCATTTTTCAATATTTTACATCTTCCACATTTCTCCACAATACTTCCAGGTTGGGTGGTTCCTAATCCAGTTTTAGTAATTCCATGAAGTTCCTTGCAGTCAAACAAATCTGACTCTATGGGGTTTAGGTTGTGGCATAAAGACAGAGAAGCTCCTCATTACATCGATGACTTATTTGCGACCTTGCAGCTGGTTTTCGTGTTCTAAATCTGGTGAACGTAGTGTTGGAAAAATCTTTTTGCCTAAAACCAAATTGCAGTCCCCAATATTTGACAGAAAATATATTGACCTCATTTGAAAATTCTGCCTTGGAAGGGGAATATGAAACAAATATGTCTTGCATCTATGCCTCACATATCATAAATCAGGGGTTAAAAAACAGGGAAAAAAAAGATTATCCTTGCATGTTTTGAATTCTGCCAGCAAGAGTCAAAGACACAGGTTGGAATACAATAAAAAAAAAATTCAATTTTAGGCATCAAGTGTTGCAACATGAGCTTCTATGAGGAGCTTAATACAGACTAATGGCATTACTGTTATACTCTGCACCCCCTAGGCGAATTGGGACCTGCACACACATAACGTCTAACCCTGATATCTCCACAGGCCTCCTGTCAAACACAAGAAAAATCACTTTGATTTTGCCAAATGAAAATTTAGCATCTCACATCCCTGATGTCTGCCTCACTGAGGTTTATCATTAGCTGTGGTCGAGAGCTTGTGAGCAAGAGTCTCAACCTGCAAACAGGAAGCCACAAAAAAGGCACCTTGTTCCTTTTCCAAGCACCTTTCAGTGCATTTCCTTCCAAAGTGGTTCGAGGATTGCTTAACATCTAGAGCACACATGTGCAGGCTGGCTCAAATAGGAGTGGAACCACGGCATCCACGACAAAATCTAACCTGATTTGCTCCTCTGGGGTTAATAGTTTCAGCAGATATGAGGGTGGTCCCTTGTCACATTTTGACTGCTGTACCCACATGGACTCTGGTCTGGTTAGATCATCCATCCTTGCAGAGGCCGCGAGGCCCCACTCAATGAATGTTCGCTGTGCCCTGTGTGTACACAAGATCTCTGGCCTCAGCGGGAAGTGTTTACCCAGCTGAAGTCCAACAGTGTCACACTCTCTCCCAGCTGTACTGTAACAACTGGGGAGGAAGTCAATAAGGACAAATCTAGTGAGTGATGTATCAGGCTTCTCTGAGGGCTGTAGCTGTACTTATATAAACTTGTGTTTTAGGTTTAGACATAAAAGCCAGTTAGCTAAACTTTACAATGCTCCTTTAAGAGAACTTGCAATGCAAGCATTTGTAGCTGAAGATAACAAATGCATGATCTAAATTTGACAAAATATCAAAAATCCTTAAATCCCTCCATTTGTGTGAAACCTCTGTTTTTTGCAGGATACTGATAGTTTGTCACAGAGCTGCAAAAGCAGAACCATGCAATGCACCCCAAAGCAGCTGAGCTTTGCAAGACAATTTGCAAAATAGGGAGAAAAAAAATCTTTGTATGTTAATATCTTGGCTTGTGGTTTGAAGCACACTTGTGGCATAAGTGTCTTGCAGAGAAAAGTGCCACATTCAGCATGCAACTAAAAAACTTACAAGACTCGACTCTGCTGAAGCTTTATGTTAAACTGAAACCATAATATGACAGTTTAGGATAAATGTAAAACTAATGGATAACTTATAAAAAAGGAACATCCTGAAGGTGACATTAACAACATTCCAGGCATTAAGCAGCATCTCTCTTACCTTTCAACATAAATTAATGCTTTTTCTACAGATTTTGACGATAAATGATCAAAACACTTGAATGAAAGTGAAACCCCATCAGCTGTTATCATAAAAATGTCTGCAAAGAAAGAAAAGGGAGTGCTTGACAACACCTTCAACCCTTTGCACAGCAATATTTCACGCTTTCAATCTGTCAGCTCCAGCAGCAGTAGCTCCATCATTGTGCAATAATGCTGGACCTGATTGTAAGTAAGAGGATGATGCTCTTCAGGGAGGGTGATTCTCTCCTTTATGATAAAACCAGACTCTGCCAAGAGCTGACAAGATTGATCGCAGTGTCTGGTTAAATGTAGCCAATTTCGATTTAATATGATAGAAGAGAATGATGCATGTCTGAACTTCACATAATTCTCATTGAAGAAGTCTCATCTGCCATGGAACAGCTAGCATAGCGCATCAGTGGTACAGATGATGGAATGTGCAGGATTGATAAGAGTCCTAAGCTGAATGGACTCCAATCAATTGGGAAAATATTGTTCACTTTTCTTTTGTTTTGCTGCATGTGCAGCTCAATGCATGCCTTTGTTTTATTTTGATGGTAACATATAAAAGCTCTTGTTAACTGCCATGAAATGAACTGTGAAAACAGTGGAGAGTAAAGCTTGTTTGAGCCATACCTCTGGAAGCAGGGGTTATCATAGAATATAAACAAAGAAAATGCAGGGTGAAACAGAAACGCTGATGACTAAATGTGCTATTAAGCCCTCATTTGATTCATTTTAATAGATCCACTTTTTTCTTTTAGCACGATCCATCATGATGTATGGACACTTTAAGCAAAAACTGCTTATTTTTTCTCAGCCATCATTGATAAAAAAAAAAAAGGTTTTCTGACTTCATCCACCAATTTAACTTCCAAAATAAGTAACTTCTTAAGTAAGGGTGAGCTGAAAGGAGAATGTAATATAAGCATATTGTCTTGTTTTATTTGCCATAACGTGCAGAAAATATGAGGGTTTCATTTCTGTATGCAAAGAACACCTCCTGCAAAAGCCCCATGATGTTGAAACAGTAAAAGCTAATAGCTCAACTTTTAGGATACAAAATCATCCCTGACTTGATGTTTTTAGGTACAGAAAAATAGGTTAAGTTCTTGTAGACGTGTGTGAGTTGCATGGTTGTATATGGTTTGACTTGCTGCCATGTAATAAGACAATGCTTTAAAAAACAACTGTATAACTTTATAGCCCAAAAAGAAAGTTGCTGGTCCCCCACCAACCCCTCCTGTTTCCTCCGGTTATGATTTGTATGTCTGCAATACCTATTTTGTTGCCCCAGGCAAGTAATTTGTATATGCCAACACTGCAGGGCATGAAAAGAGACGTAAACATTGTGCAAAAATGTGTTTAACATGAACCAATGACAGAGCAATGATTTGCTCCCTACACTAAAACACACACATGAAAATAAAGAGGCATGACACTTTTGCTTGCTGTTCTTTTTCTTTCACATATAATGGTCCTGTTTGACTGTGTATTTGCCTCTGTGTGTGCAGTGGTCCTCCTTCCTGCCTCTGTGTTCATCTCCAGCATTCACTGTGTCAGCTCTTGTTGATTTCCGCAGGGGAAGTTGCCTCAGTACTATCCATAGACAAAGCCCTGACCCCGGGGGTTAAGGAATGTGAACCCAGAGCTGTGACGATTGGGACCTTCCTTCAGGGCAGACAATGCTGGACACCTCCACAAATGGCTCAATGATGTTTAAGAGGCTTCTTATATCCCTCCTTATTCCTCTGTTTTCACTCCTCTGGTCATATTTATGTGCAATCAGATTATAAAAGGAGAGATATCACAAAGTCAGCTTTCTGTTTACTTTCTTGCCCTGTGCTGTTCCTTTTTCCCTTTCTAAGTCAAGTTGTTTGACATAATTTGAATTAAGCATTTTACTTTTTTATTGGATGAATTACATGAGAGAGAAAAAAAACTGCACCATATATAAATCTGTAAATTCCTTCTGACTGGAAACCATTGTCAATGCCACTGAAATAACTTTTACGAATTAGTTTGTTGTGAATGGGCAAAGTACAAAGGAGACCAAAAGGTCCTTGTCTCATTTATCACCCACTTTAAGAGAGGGAAAAGGAGGAGTAGGGGAGCTGTCAAAGCATCCATACCAAAGTGTAGCCCAGTAGTGGTGGTCTCTCATCCCCCTGAGGCCAAAACGTATCACATAAAGTTGAGGAACAGCAACAGAAAAACAGAAGAGACCCATCTGAGCAAAGAAATATCGCAATTTGGGGGTGAATATAGACACAAGGCCTCAGCAGGCTAAGGTGTGAGGCAATGAGGACAGCCTCTAGAGAATTTATATGGATAGAGGTGAAGGGTCACAGTGCTATTAATCATGGCTGAGGATTAAATAGCTTGATTTAGTGGGAAGATGAAAGAACCCATCCAGATCGAGGTGTTTAAAAGGTCTGTGTTGTCTGTCTTAGATTACAGAGTGAGAGCCTGAAGCATAAAGGACATACAAAAACACCCCGATAAGCATCTCCTCAGCCAAATAACTCAATGGACATCATCTCACAAAGACATCCACATACTGTAGAAGACAGATGATGTAAATCAAAGCAAGACAATCAACCATTCAAACAGCTCATTTTTTTCTCCTCACACCTAAACAGTAACACACACATACATCCACACTTACACACAAACACACCTTGAATCAGTGCCCAGTCAGACTTCATTTCACTCCCCTTTTTTTCTTACTTTGATCTCTGATGTGCCATGCATTGCATTAATTATGTATTGTGCCTCTGCGCGAACGTGCAGAACACCTACAGGGTCCTAAGAAAATCAGTCTCATCACAGCGACCTCAAGGAGGACTACAGGAGGCATTTCCTTCCCCTACCTCGCTCCTTTATGCACCCTATATGGGACAAACGCAAAGCCTGTATTTGATCAGATTCTGTCAGCATGAGCCAGAGGAGGGACATTTGTACAACTCTTCTTTGTTAATCCTTACAGAAAGGGAATGGGGAGGGGGGGGGGGGGGGGATGCACACAAGGCAGCTGTGGCTTGAATCTAGACTCAAAATGATGCAGATGTGGTTTGCAGATAGATCGGATGCAGTGAGAGTTATGTAAATGAGTGTGCTGCTGCTTACTATAAAGTCAGCCCCCAGGCTCGTATGTGAATCTGCTGGAAACTTTTATCCTTCTGCGATGAATTCATTGATTTCTTTTTTGTTGATGCCATATTTGGAGGTAGAGTGGACTCCATTAGCCAATCAGAGGAGGATGTTAACGTGTGAGGGCATAATTTAAGTCCTTCCAGTTTTCTGCTTTTTTGTCTGTGATGCGCTCTTTGTGTTGGTTAGAAGAAGCCCAGAAGGATGTCTCACTGTCAGTGACTGACATTGACTGCAAAATCTCAGTTTACACTTTGATGCTTATCACAAACTACAAAGCACATCAGTTTTTATAAAGTATTTTCCTTAAAATAAATGATACTTTCTCGTAAATCTGTAAAGTGTTGGTCACAAATAGTTTGAAACTGTTTTTTCTTTGGACAGCGGCTGCTTTTATAACTCATTTCCACTCCAATCCGTCACCAGGGCCATTATCACGGGAATCTGCTTTGTTTGTTAAGGCCACTTAACACTGACCTATGAATCATTCAAGCATTAAAAACAGCACTTAATTTGTGAATGGACCAGTGCTGCGATTACAGATAAGATAAAAACTATCAAATAAACTTCTTTAAATTGTATATTAAGGGGAAAAATGAGGGGGAGTGGAGTATGGAGTAGATCTTTTTGGTTTTTGGTAAAAAAAAAAAAAAACAACAAAAAAAACCAGTAAAGGCCTGAGATCAGAAATGGCCCTTTGCTGATCCAAGAAAAGGAAACAAGGTGAAAAAGGTTGACACAAGAATTTAACAACAACAAAAAAATCTGTATCAACAGGTCTTACAGAGTGATGAATCCTCCTCAGATGCCTGGATCTTAAAGCAGTCTGGGATCATCTTGACAGAACAGAACAAAAAGCAGCCAACATCCAGAAAATGGCTTTGGAAAACCCTTCAAGAAGCCTGGAGAACTATTCCATAAAGACTACGGAAGGAAGAGAGAGTTTAGGCTGGGGTGAGGAATAAAAATGCTGACTTTCAAGTTATTAAAAATAAAAAAAAAAACAAAAACAACACAAAAACAACCTTGTTCTGCATTACATAATTTTATTTATTCATGCATTTTACCCTCCCAACACACACACACACACACACACACATATCTTTTTTTCCTTGCACTATATAAAAAAATGAGGGGTTGGTCAAGATTTCCTGTTTTTATGGGCATGGCAAACATTTTCCCTGTCTTTACACTGTTTTTTATATTTCAATGCACTGAACATGGAGACATGCTGGGGCTCCAGTCACCTCAGCAAACAGCTCTGCAAAAGCCTCGTTTAGATTAGTAGATTTGCAGATCAGATTAAGATAGGTTAAACTGCTATCAAAGCTCAATTCATCTTGTGCTCAACTGAATGTGGCAGCCTCCAGAGAAAGATGGACTTATTTCAAGCAGCAGAAAAAAAAAAAATCTGTCTGCAGAGCCCAACAGTCCTGGTTCAACACATGTGACCAGGTTAAAATAACAGGAGATAAGCACTGAAGAGAGTAAGTAGCTGCCGCTCAGCTGAAAGGGCTCCAAGTGATTAAGAAACCCCCACATGACAGAAAACAGAAAGGATAAAATGTGATTTGGCCATATTTAGTGTGATTGAAACACACACAAAAAGAAAAGAATCCGCGCATTTCTATATATTCCGTGTCGCTGCAGACTGGTCTACGTTGGTGGGAGTACCCCCTGCACAGGTCCCTTCTGCTGTACTGTTCCAGTAGTTGGAGTTGTTGTACAACCCGAGCACGAGAGGAAGAGAGGAGAGGAGCGCGAGCGCAGCAGCTGAGTGAGCAAACAGAGGCAGAAACATTAGGTTATCTTCTGATACTATCAGACATCGATCTGTCACTTTTACCGTCTGCTTCAGGAGCTCCGCGGCAGCAGCAGCAGCAGCAGCAGCGGAGGCGCGCGGGCACGGTTTACTTCGCTCGAGCAGCCGACTGAAACAAGGGGGAGAAAAAAAGAAAAGAAAAAAGAAGAAAGAAAAACTTCCGAACGCGGTCGTCTCAGCTGGCATGAGCTAACCTCCGAGTCAGACATGGAAACCAAACCGTTCCTGTCACTGGGTAAGTTTGCTTGTTTAATGACAAAGCCTCGCCTTGTTGTTGCTTTTGAATCGTATGAGGTGTCCTCGCGCTGCGTTCAGTCTTTTCACAGTTATTTGACAGCGCGTGGAGCAAGTTGCCAAAATGCACATTGAGGGGTTGTTGGCATCCTGCTTTATTCTACTTTTTGCTTCCAGATAAAGACTTTTTTTTAAAAAGAGAAAATGTCCCGTACGAAAGCAGGCGCGTGCTCCTCTATGTTTAAAGCCTGCTTCTGCGATATGAAGCTGATGACATTTCACTTTGATACGGAGTGACATCGCTCGCGCGCATTTATTCGCGTGCGCAACGATGAAACGTCCCCGATCCAACTTTTTTCCTGTTTTTTTTTTTCAAGTTTTAACATTTTAACCACAACATTTGTGGGTACATTTGTCTATTTTAGTCTTTTAAACAGGAAACAAAAGTTTCAGCTTGCAGTTTAGCTTCTTTACTCAGTTATTAGATGTCCTATTTGTTATATTTATCCTTTTTTTTTGTTTGTTTTCATTTAAATAAACGGGAAAACATTAAGCTTTAGGCCTGTGGTTTCTACATGATTTAATTTCCAAGTTGAAAACTTGTCCATTCAACCTAAAGTTGACCTCAAACTAAGCTGCTGGACTCAGTAAGCAAAGTCTGTTCAGTTTCACTGCCTTATAGATAACCTCTGTATCATGCTCGAGTTTATTTCAGGCCTATTTTTGTGGATGGGTACTGCTAAAATAAAAGATTAATCTTTTTTTTTTATTATTTGACTCAGGTTTTAATTAAAGGTAATACTTGTGTGCCAATTGGGCTTCAATTGGAGTTTGAAGCTTGAACACAGACATGCATGCTGCACTGTTGATCATTAATGCAAAATGCTACTGTAAGTTTGTTTAAGTGGACAAAGTGACAAAGTGGACCCTTGTCCTCCGCAGCACAGATGAGCACAGAGCTGGTAGGTGAGCCCCGTTATTGTGTCTTATTGATTTTTCATGAGGGCATCACGTTGCACTTTGCAGCTGATGATGTGTGTCAGAGGAGATTTTGTGGGGACCTTGTATACGCTGGGAAACTTTTCTTTAGTTACAGGCTCTCTGCGCTCTGATGCTGTCGCCACAACACCCTTTATGTGGCTTCCCAGAAATACGCTAAACCACCATGTGCAGCACTGGCTGTTATTCCAGGTGCACACTGTGTTGTGTGTCAAATGCAAAAGGAGATTCAACGGTAAAGTCCTATCTGACAGCCTCCGTGGTTGGATGTGAGGCTTCAGTCTTCTCCATCAGTGATGGGTTTTGTCTTCTCTGCAAGTCTTCTGTTTAAACTTTCATTGAAGCATCAGTTAATTTAGAAGAGGGCATCTCAAGGACACCACCATTTATAAATACATTTGATTTATTGATTTTTTTCCTGCTCACTCGGTGTAATTATCTAATGTCTCAGTGTATTATAAATTCCTACATGCATCTGTTTGAAATGACCAAATGCGTTTTACACTTATAGATTGGTGGTTGCCTGTGATGACGGCGCCTCTATTTGGCGCCATATATCCAGTATTGTGAGCTAATGTGCTTCCTGATCCTGCCATCAACCCACCCCACCCCTTTCATATCTGACATTAGGCTGTCAGGACTGGAGGGATGACATTGAAAGGAGAATATGTCCTTTAGTCAAAGCATTACAGGGATGATCATGACGGTCTGTCAGCGGAATAATTTTGTGAAAGGGAAGGAGGGCTGTTCAACACAGCTGAGCTCAAAAGCATTTCAAATCATTTTGGTCTGTATGTATGAAAATGTTTCTGCAACACAACTTTGTAGCAATAATATGAGCTCATGTAGTTTTTTCCTATGAATGAAATTGCAGAATTTTTTGCAATTTGCTGTTTTTTCCTATTAAAATCACAAGTCTGGAGAAAGAGGTTGTAGCACTGTATAATTTTAAGAGGTTTAAACAATGTAAAACTAACAGACGTAAATTGGCATTACTATGGTTATGACTAATCGCCAATAGGCTTTCGGTATGGAGTGTTTTGTTTTTTAAGAAAAGGAGAAATAAAGTCCACTGTAAATACTTTTTTCAATAAGAAAACAGTTTGTATCTATGCACACAGACTAAGCTATATTACTAAACATACATAAAGTGAATCAGTGAAAGATGAACTGAATTCAGAGATCATTTTAAAGATCAGGCGTAGAAATTTTAGAGTAGAGCTAAAAAGAAGGGAAAGCGAAAGAAAAGCAGAATCTCGAAAAAATAAGGTACATAATTGTAGCTTTAAAGGATACAAATAACACTGGAGTAGTACTCTCAAGGGTATGTTGTACCTTAATAGTGCAGTTTGTACCTTGCAACAACAAATCGAGATTTAATACAGCTGGTTGTAAGTTACATACTGCACTGTCAAGGGTTTCACCCTGGTGACTCATTTTTGTACCCCTTAAGATACAATTAAGTGCAGCTTAAGTTTTAAACTTGTTTGGGAGATTTTTGGCTCATCGTCATGATTTAGAAAAAGCAAGTTACAGATGATTTCAAACTTTGCTCCACTGACCATCTCCTTTTCAGATAGAAACCTTTTTTTTTCTTCTTTTTTTAACAAAGGAAACAACAACTACAAAAAGTAGATATTTCCTGGAGCTCTTATCATGATATGCAGCGTGAACCATTATAAGTAATTAACAAGAATGAAAATTAAGATCTAAGATATATATATATAAAAAAAAAACAACTAAAATCTAAAAGTTATCTGGCTATAAAAGCCTTTCAGGAAGATTGGGATCTTGCTTTTACATTGCAGCCACGTTATTGATTAAAAAAATATGTTTCTGAACCTCTCCAGTTAGTAAGCATAGTAGTGGACATAACATGCCAAAAGCTTTTGTTGCAACAGGGAAAAGCTGACTGGTAAAGGGAAGAATAAATGAATTAAACAAGCAACAGTTGACTCTGTCAGGATGAGGAGTTACATGTTTGTTAACCTAAACATAAAGAAAACTTTGAGGACAGACGTCTGGTGCAGTGTCTGCACATTAAAACACGTCATTATCCTTCATACACGAAATGCCGGGTTTAAAAATGTGCATCATTCTCCTCTGTGTGTGGGGATATACGATGCTCCGATCATGCAAACTCCCCAAGATTGACTTCTAAAATCTCTGAAGTTCATGGTCTTTGATGAGAAAGTGAGATAGTGGTGTGTGTGAGTGTGTGTCTAAACTGGGTAGAGGGTGGTGGGTAGTGAGGGCTACATTCCTCCTCTGGTAGTAACTGAGGAACAAAGGTGATACTGGGAGAGGGTGTGTGTGTGTGTGTGTGTGTGTGTGTGTGTGTGTGTGTGTGTGTGGTGTGAGTGGGCCTGGTGGAATTACACTGCCAAAAGCATTTGGCCAAGTTTGTCTTTTACGGCCGTCCAGTTTTGTGTTCCTGATGTGATGCTTTTGCTCCCCTTTTGAGAAAAGGGCCTGCAGCTGTCATTTTTATTGGAGCGCTTTTATAGCAAGACTTAATGGCTTAAAGTGACAGCTCACCCCCCTCCTTTCCCTTCTTTTTTTTCTCAATCTCACCCATGAGGCCTTTATTTTAAGCAAATCAAAGAAAATTTGCTCGCCTTCTGTGTGCCCACCCTCCACTTTCCCACCCCTCACCCATGCCGTCATCCAAATCAAACCATAAGAGAGGGTGAAATGGATTCATGCTTAATTATGAGCACAAAAAAAACTGTGTCGACCATTGTGTGTGTTTTCTTCATGGAATATCTGGGCTTATCGGTATGAGGCATTAATTATATTCCATGACTAAGAAAAAAAAAAAAAGCTGCTTTGGCTTCAGATAAAACGGTGCATATTTTAGTCTGTCATACTGTCTCCTCTCTCCTTGGCGGCCCAAACTTGTTTCTGTGCTATACATAGTACGAATCAGAAAGTGCTTGAAGGCTTTCTGATGCCGAATGTGGAAATGACTCAGGGGCTCGTTAATTATTTGTGCAAGGAGCTGCCGGCTCGCAGGAGGTCTTTATTGATAACGGCCGGACTGAACTTTGCACCGCAGACCTTGACCTTTGCCCCCCATGCGCTCGATCATTTCAGGAATTTGCCTTTGGCGTTCAGTCTGTTTAAACAGTCTTTTCATGTTTTCTCTGTTTCTGTCATTAAGTTTTCTTAATCATTCAGTTCCAGTTAAGTTGAACTTAAACCAGAAAAATAAAGATCCAAAATTTAAAGATGGCATCTTTATATTTCGGTCTTCTGCTCTAAACGTGCCTTAAAACAGTCATTTCTGTTGCACAGATGCTCAGTTGTTGCCTCGCTCACTACTGGAATCATCTAAAGCACTTCTAGTATGAGGGTTTTATTGCAGGTCCTCTGAGTGTCTGAATGGCTTTTCTGTGGGCTGGCATTATTCAGGGTGCGTACAAGACACTCTTTTGAAGTGGAAACGTAGTCTCTGTGGGGATTTGGCCAGATCACACTCATAATTCGTATTGAGAGGAAGGTCGGTTCGTCCTACTCTCGCCAGAGCTCCCTCCCCTTCCCGTCTCTGCACTGCGTGCATCACAGAATAAAAACATCCGAGACGGTCGATGGACACTGAAAGAGAAAGAAACTCCAAAGGGCACCTGTAGCACATGCATCCTCAACCAAGGACTGTAATTTGGCCTCCAAATTTGGTGAAATTGAGCATGTTGGCTTTTAATTAATCTCACTGACAGATAAACGTATGAACAAACACATGAGTGAGCATGTGCAGTATACATAAGCACAACGGAGATGGAAAGTCAGGAGACCAACTCCTCCCTCCTTCCCAGCCTTCACAATTGTACGTTTGCAGAAAACCAAAAACAAGTATATACATTTCCTCTTTTTGGCAGAAATGATGTATTTAATAATTATGTTCCAAGCACACCGGCTTTAATGGGGATTTGCTTGGCAGGGATGACGAATCAAAGATATGTTATGCCCCTTCATGATATTATGTTTCTTCATGCTCAGATTATTTCTCCACACTAATTGGCCCAAATGAGAATGATTACTAGTCTTTTTTGTTTGTGTTTTTATTTTTGCATTCAGATTTCATGTGACAGGAGTCAGGTCAGGCTACCGTGCAGCATTGAACAGGCAGGATGCGTCTAAGTAAAAGGATCAATAAGCTAAAATGCTGTTTATTTATCTCCTGCTCCAGAAAGGAAGAGGAAACAAACATGGAATCCAGCAGTGAGGTTGCTTTGGATGAAACTGTTTATTCCAGGTGTCTGTTGTTTACACGTGCAAAGATGTGTGTGTGTGTGTGTGTGTGTGTGTATGAACACAGCAGAAGCTGAGTGAGGTAATTAAGATGCTGCTGCATCACAGCTTCTTTTTGAGCTCACAAACAGTTAGAGGAGCTGTCCCAGAGTGGCCCACACCCCTCTTCTCTGGCTACCACCGCTACTGTTACGATTGTCTGTCACCCTGCCAGATGCCGAAGCGAGGCAAGTGGAGGGGGGCAGACAGGCGTTCACGCACTAATGGGCACAGAAATCCCACAGCATGCAAAACACAGTGGTTATGATCTGTGTATGCATGTGTGGCTAGATGGATGAGCGTTGAGGTGGGAGCAGAAGGTGGCAGGCAGTTGTGGGACCAAAGAGTGGCAATTATTTGTGCATCGGTGCGTATCTTGACCTCTACTTTGAGGAAGAAGTGTCTGAAAAGGATTTTTACACAAACTAAACCGTGTGTTTTAACACCTAGGACTAAATTGAAAAAGTATCAATGCTAAAACTGAGCATAGAAGCTTATTTTGATGTATTTGATGTAACACGTTTAGGAAAATGACCCTGTTTACAACCGTTTTGCATCGCTTCCTTCATTTGAGAATAGTTAGTATAAATAAGTTTTTTTCACTATTATTTCATAATAATTTGCAGTTGATCACAATCTTGGGCTGCAGGCAGGTTAAAGGATCAAGTCTTTCCCACAAAGCCACAATTTGAAAATTTGAGCAAAATGTGGTTTGATTATTGCTTAAAAATCTATATTGTTTAACAGATGTGAAATTTATCCATACCGTGTGCAATGTTTCACCCTATATACCACAGCAGATGCTAGCTTTTGACCTCAGTACTGATATCATGCTGGGTGGTTTCTATCCTCTGGAGTTTTGAGGATGAGGCATTTATGACTTCCAAATCAGATAACAGGACAGCTTTCCCTTTCAGAAGTTACAATCTTCCTAAATCATGCATGTCATTCGTTTCAGAGAGAATACAGCAGCAGCAGAAACATTTACAGTGACATGTTTTTAATAACTTAAGGTTCCTTCCTTCTGTTAATATGAAACAGCATTGCATCCATGACCTCAGCATTTTAGCTCCCATTCAGGACATTGTGGCCGTCATGTGATGCAGCTAATGTAGCACATTGTTTTTACTGCACTGCTTGCTTGTGTTTCACAACTTGTTGTGTTGTTGTTTTTGGTTAAAATACTGGGAATCAAAGCAGTGGTTTATTTCATGAGGTATCCTGCAAAAGCTGAATGTTTCCATATCATTGCGCCATGATTGAATTTCTACATTATTCTGGGTCTGTCTTTTCAGTGACTGCAAAGGAATTATTTATCTTATGTAGTCAGATTACTTTACTATATCTTATATTAAGTGCAAAAAAGTTATTTTGGTAGTTTTATCCTATTAGTAGTTATTCTTATTTTTGCATGGTGCAGCTTTGATCAGTAAACTTCTTTACCATTTAAATTTTAATGTGTTTAAATAAACTATATCACAATGTTATATTTACAGCACCAGTCAAACGTTTTAACACACTGGTACTACACACACA
>JBAMIG010000020.1:17292134-17327978 GCA_037177335.1 Kiunga ballochi
CATGGGAATGGTCATGATTTGAATTAGACTTAGATGGAATAAGACACAATGGTCCTGAGGCAGTCAGGTAAAATGACCAGTAGCTCGTCTCTCTGTGCTCTTCACACGTTCAACCTGTAGAAATTGCATCATGTCTTTTTTTTTTTTTGGCTTGTTGTTTGTTTGTGTTTTTTTTACATTTTTTTTACTGAGCCAAAAGTGACACAGACTATTTTCCTATCCTTGTAGTTAAAAAACCTCGTGAATCATAAAATGTTCAAATGCACACGAGAAGTTTTTCAACTCCAACAAATTTTTGCCTTTAAAAAGAAATCTATTAAAAGTTTGTTCAGAGTATTTTACTGATTTATTTAGCCAGCTGCTTTTAGTTACATTGCTTTGGTTTTGCTTTTGTGGTTCTGGGACACCAGAAAATTATGCTTAAAAACTATTGGAAATAGTTTTTGGTCATTGTTTTTACAGATTCTTTATCAACACTATAACCCTAATTACTGGCATTTAGGTCAATGTACTCGTGGTGCTCCTTCCTCTGTGGATGCTCGTGTTTCTTTATGAACTGAAATTAAACTTGCAGTACTTTAACAAGCCAGAGGAAAACTGCAAAGTTTACAACCTAAACAAAATTGTCTGGATGTTTATTTTTTAAAAACATTTAATGCATCCTGATCTGTCCCCATTTTCCTTTTTGGTATTAAAGTAGTATAAAAATCTTTTTTTTTTTTGTCTTTGTTATTTGCATAGATTCTGAAATTGCTGTCCTCTGACTTTCTTAATAAAAATATGCCAGACATTCATTAAATTTACTACCCCAATAACTTTTTACAGTTGCAATCTTTCCTCTTGTTCCTAAATTGTTCCCTCTGTGTGTGTGTATATATATGTGTGTGTTTAAACACATTTCAGAAGCCATTTAGTGCTTTTTACACCGGCGGCACATTTTTATCAGCGTCTCTCGTCTTGTTTGGTTGTACTAAATATCCCATCTGTGTTTTGACCATACTTCATCCTGTCTTTCTGGGATGTAGGCTACTGCAAGCTGTTGTCCAGTGGGTGAATTTTCACTTCTGTATCTTCTAAAAGAAATTCTGCTACTTCTTCTGTCCTTAAACAGCTGGATTTACTTCCATAAAGCGGATCAGACCAGTGTGTGAGGGTAAAGGCTGTGACTACAATTATGATCAAAAAAGATTCATAATGGGAGCCACAGAAAATACTGGATTACTGCTGAGATAGAGGATGAGGTGTTAGCAGATGCATAAGGTCAACACAGATTTGGATACACAGACTTAACGAGTTGTAGCTTTCTTAGGATTTTTACAAATTACCAAGCATGAGGAAAAAAAAGAGAAAAGATCACATGTGAGATAACAGAGTTCCTCTGTGGGTTTCTGCTCTGCCTGCAGGAGTGAAAGAGCGATTAGCTGTTTGTTGACGCCTACAGGTCTAACGTGTTCATACATCCGCCAGACAGTGGCCTCTCGGCCTCACACACAAACACACACCTGTATGTAAGCGCACACATAAACACACGTGTGCACATATACAAGAGTCTGGAGGGCTTTGTCACTTATGGTAAAACACCTTGCTGTGACCGTCTGGTTTCAGGAATGTTCTCAACGGCAGGAAGGTGAAAGGTGTTAAAAGTAGAGGGGGCAGGGCTGTCTATCTGGAAAAACAACTCAATGGCAAATCTCACACTTGATTTTTTTTTTTTCAAACTTTACTACTTTAAATGTGTTTTACTGGTTTTAATCTTAACCTTTGCCATTTGCAAATACAGTGGCTGACTCCCTTCCTGTTTTTTAACCCACAGATTTCAGTGAATGCATTGTCATTTATTTAAAGTTTTTTATTGTCCCATAAGGAAAATTCTCTCTGCTGACAGGGCTTGCAGTAAAACTGCAGAATTAAGCTACATAAAACCAAAAAAGCCACATAATATTAAACAGACATAGTAAACAAAACCAATATGAATTTAAAGACCACAGTTAGACCAGATGTAGGGTTTCTTTTTTTGAATTATTAAAAAAAAAAAAAAACAGAAAGCAAAATTGAGTGTATCACAGTGAAAAAAACCTCATTAGGATTATTTAAGGAAGCATCTGCAGGATTTCTCCAAATGTTAACACTGTAATATCAATTTAGGTTCATTGCTGTTTTGGAAAGGAAAGCCGCACAACTAGGTTTACTAGATGGACCGGGACGTGCAGGCGTGCAGGTGCTGCTCATGTCTTTGTCATCAGCGTTCCACATACCAGAGCGCTGACAGCATGTACAAACGGCTCAGACAAGTTCAAGTGTCACATTTTGGAGGCTTTCTTCTGTTAGCCCACACGGGAAACGGGAGACGGCCGGCAGTTAAATAGGACAGATCCTAATCTTTGAGCTCGCTTTACAAGTTTGTGTTCAGATCAGCTGCTGCTTGTAATTTAAAATAGCAATGTCTGATACGAACCATTAGCTATCAAAGGGATCATGCTCACAGTGTCGTACTGTAATTGCTGGTATTGTTACACTGATTGTCGTGTGGAAGCTGGACATTGAGATTATTGCCCAACCCACTCGCCTGCACCTGAGCCAGAAACAACTCCCCCAGTTGCTTTAATGGGAATGTTCCCAAACAATGATTTGCTGACACGATCTATGTGGAGCCGTTCACGGTGAAGCAGCTGAGAATCGCTGGGGCTGTCTGCGAGAGTTAAGGTCAGAGGTTGTGGCTGGGTTACTCTCTGTAGGAGAGGAGCAGCCTCAGCAGACATGACTGTGTTTGTCTGGAGGTGAGGAGCACAAGAGGGGGAAAGGAAGGCGGGGGGACATGAACCACATCAGTGTGGAGTTGGAAAAGGAAGCAGGACGGATATTGTTTTTATTTAGGTCTTGCTTCATTCAGTGCATGGCTCTTTTTTCTCATTAGAGCAGCTATTGTTAGTAACACAGTTAATTGTTAATTGATCCAAAGAGCGATTAAACAAGGCAGCTAATCTTCCTTTCTCTGACACACACACACACACACACATAAAGAGCTAGACACATACTGGCTGAAGAGAATGAGAGTTGATGTTTATTACAGGATCTTTGTAGATGCAAAGGCACCCTGGGGGCTATTAAAGCATTCATTTAAAAAAAAAAAAAGAAGAAGGTAGTATCAGAGAATGGTGATGTTTTCTGCTTTAGGGAGTAGCAGACAGAAGAAAAGAAGAGAGAAGTCCAAAGAACAGAGCAGAAGGAGCGAATAAACAGTGCACATCTGGATTGCCTCAGCAGAATATTTGTGCAACATCTGGAAAAATTCCCTGGAATTTAAGGGTCCCCTCCTTTTCATTTCAGTTGCCTTTTTTTTTCTTTCTTTCTTTTACCCGCCTCTTCCTCCCTTTTCCTTTCTTCTTCGTCTTGTTCTCTGCATCTTCAAAGTGGCTTACCTTGCTGCAGCAGGCACGTAAATACTCCCAAAGTAATGTACGCTGAGACTTTATGGCAGGGCAAATTGGGCCCATGTGAGCAGCTTTGTGCAGAGTCAGGCTAATGAAGTGGCATCCAGACATGAGCCAAAAAAAAACAACTTTTTGAAAGAAACTGAATTTTAGTCCCAAATATACCACCTTTCAAACACATTGATCCTTTATGTGTTGCAGATGCCACTCTGCTGCATCCATCTCCTTTTACGGTACATTAATGGTGCACAGTGATGTTTTTGTTTTGTCTCCTCTGCAAGATCACAAGCGTTTCTCCCTCTTATCAGCGAGGCTACCTTGTATTCATTAGTGATTAAGATTCAGAGAGGGCTTCGCACACCTTCTGTTGTACCTGAGCAAAGCCTCCTCGCGGGTCGCCTGACAGGCAGGTAGGGAGCACAGAGGTGTACATGCTAATGCAGTGACTGCACTGATCAAAAGAGGTGCATCACTGTCTTCTTCTGATGGGCTCATTGAGCCAAGACCCCTCCTGAGAGTACCAGTGTGTACCAGCAGGAACGGGGCGAGCGATCAGAGGGAGAAAGGATAGGAGGCTGGGCTGAGAGTGATGGAGGAGGGATGAGAAGAAAGGGGTGCAAACGCAGAAGTAGATGAATAACAGTAAGTCTAAAAGAAAGACATTAAAAGATGCTGGAATGAATGAACTTCTAAATAATTCTGCCTGTTTTTTAGTGTGAATCTGATTTCCTTCATTTGTTTGTCTGCACGAGGCAGCAAAAACGCCGTCGGTCATCTCTGCTGTGAGGACACAGTCCTTTTTTTCCCCCCTGCTATGCTGTTCTGCAGTTGGCCTACATCTTTCTGCCTGGCTGAGCTGACAAGTTGCTCTCCTTTCTAGGAATGCTGATGTTGACGATACAGCGGCGTGTAAGTGTGATGTTAGATAATGTAAAACCTGGACTGGCGGGAGCTTCCTCTCTAAGAGGATTGATGGTGTTAGTGCAGGTATGGTTAGCTTGTATGACGGTGTTTAATTTGGGGGGGGGGGTGGGGGGGTTAAAGACATGAATCCAATAATGATTCAGGATACAAAAACAAAACAGATACAAATCCAAGTTAAAGGGTGGATGAACACTAGAACCATTTGATGATATGATCTCGTGACATCTATGTAGGACTTTCAACTAAAGTCAGATTTTTGGTGGTGTAGGTCATATTTCCCTTCAACCTGAAATCTGTCAGCCTACTTCAACTTGCACTGGGAAACATTTGCCCCTGTCCCTTTAGGTTATCATATATGCAGGCATCCCTGCAGAGTGACCTTGCTCTTCTTTGTCCACTTGCTCATCCTTTGATCCAAATGAACTTTGCTGCTTCAGACTTTACTATTTGAAAGGGTGCACATTTGTTCAGCTCTAAGTTCATCTCACTGTCTCTCTTGGTCAGTAATTTTGTTTGAGATATGAAGGTTTTTGTGGAGTTTTCTCATACCTAGAGGGCAGATTTAATATCTTTGAAGCAGCCTTGTGCTTCACTGCCTCATCAAATCCTCTGCAGGTAGATGTGCAGTGATGTCATCTGTGGCATTTCGGTTATCCTCTAAAGGTGCCTGATCCTTCAACCTGAAACTCGCCACCATATTGAAATAAACCTGATGCTTATTGCTATAGCTATTGCTTCTAATGCAATTGATGGCCACTCTCATATATACAGAGAACCTTTTGAATAAACCTCTTAAGATTATCCAAACAATTTAACTCAGGACAATAAAATAGTCTGAAACTGAAAGTAAAATGTGCAAATTTGAACTATGAAGCTAGAGACAGCATGGAAACAAATACTTATTTCATCAAACAAAAAACATCATTATTCTCATTTCAATTGAAAAATATGGTGAAATAATTTTTTCAGGGTCTGCATCAAACAAAAATGTCTTTTTAGGTGTGTAAGATATTGTGGAAAGCCAGGTAAACACTTCAGAACGATGTCTTATGACTTTTTGATTGAATTTCAGTTCATTTCATAAAAAAAACTGTATGGATGGGATAAGCTTTGGCTTACCCTGAATTAGAATAAACTGTACAGAAAATGAAAATGGATCAATGAATGAATAATAATAAAAAGCAGTCTACCTGTTGTGATCCTGCCTCAGCATCTCGTTCTTTCCCTGAACTTACCTGCCTTTATTCTGTCATCTGACAAAATGACACATTCACACTAAGGAAACGGTTTGTTTTGCTCAGTGACTATTACCATTATTATCAATATTTTAGGGATGGGCTATATGTCAGTCAGTCATTTTCTTAACCTCTTAATCCAATTATAGGATTACAGGGAAGCTGAAGCCTATCCCAGCAATCAATTCGGCAAGAGACCAGGTACACCCTGTACAGGTAAAGCAGTCCATCCCAGAGTGACAAACAACCATTCATGGTCATACTTAATCCTATGGATAATTTAGAATGACCAGTTAACCCAACATGCATGTCTTTGGACAGTTGTGAGAAGCCAGAGTACCCCTCGAGCCAGGGTGTGTCGGTATCCAGGAGGTTTTAGTTGTCTCCACAGCTGACTGAAATGACTTAATAAGTTGACAGGAACCTGTTGGCTCTATTTGATTTGCTTTAGTGTGTTAATGCAGGAAAACAGTTAAAACCTGCTAGATACCAACTCTTAACAACTAAAGTTTGACACATGTGCCCTAGAGAATCCACATATACACAGGGTGGACATGCAATCTCCACACAGAAAGGCTGCTATTTGGACCTCTTTCAGCCAAGGTTCGAACCAGCAACCTTCTTGGTGTGAGACCACACTGCTAACAAACGGTGCCACCCGGATGGACGATATGGTCTATAAAAGTTGTCATATTTCCTGGCATTTGTCATTGTAATAATAAAGATGGCAATAAATAATCACCAGTTTAGCCTAATTTTAACAATAAATATATCTGCACTACAAGTTGTTCTTCTTTACTACAGTAGTGTAGTACCAAGACCAAACAGGTCTAAAATGTGAGAAAAAAAATAGTTTTTTAACATGTTTTTGCTCACTGGCAATGAGAGAAGTGTAAACAGCTAAATAATATAGCTTATTAAAGAGAATGTAAGTAGTGCAACTGCCTCCATTACCTTATTCCAGCATGCACTGCGGTGGTCATATGGTGAGGCATGAACAAGTGAGTTTAGTTTGAGTCATGTTTTTTTTTTTAGGAAGGCTGTATTCTGGTTTGTGTTTGAGGCAGTGAGATAAATTGGTAGTATTTTGCACTATTTGTCTGTAAACCTTGCAAAAGACAAATTTCTGCTCCACATGCAACTTTCTGAATCCAAACCAGTTCCAGATGATTGAGCCGATGGCACCACTGGGCATGGCATGGCACCACCCCCTCCTTCCACCTATATTGTCAACACTCCCCACACATTATGGGATGTTAGTGTGTCGCGCCCATGTTCACAAGATCAATGGGAATTTGTGTTCATCATGAAGTGACATATTTTTTTTACCAATGGGGGGGCATTTCTGATGATAAATGGCAACTGAAACTTTATCAAACATTCCCAAATGAGAAAATAATATCATTGTGACTTCAGCTTTTACACAGACTCATTTTAAGTTAATGTATCGTTCTTCTTTCTTTGCCGCTAACTGGCACTAGCTAGTGCTACAAGCTCTTTCAACAGATAAGACTACAAAGAGACAGCCAATCACATGAGCAAAAAAGAGCAGATCCAATTATATCATTTAAAACGGGTTATAAGATGGATCTTAGGGGAGAATTATCTTGTTACAAAGAGCGCAGATTTTTCATCTGTGTGACAGAAAATGGACTTTGAGGCTCAGCTGTTATAGCATCGAGCGGCCAAGATTTATCACAGTTATTATAAGATCACCTGATATAGAATATCTGAGCAGTCATTTTGCATGAATGTTTTAATGTCTTCCATATGTCCAGATGGAAGAAAGCAGCTCATATCATACATCCATTAGTATTTCTGGAATATTTCCAGAATTTCAGATGTACTTGGACATCTTTTGTGTATGAATGGATATGTAGTGTCACCAGCTGATGATATATTGTTACTTAACTTCTAATGAAGGATTCTAATAAGTAGTTATTGATCTGAACATTCATACATGTCATTTAAGTCGATGTTCCAGTTGATTTTTATACAGAAAAGTGGAAAATTCCAGTGGGGACTTGGTCACAAATTTTTGAAAAAGGATTTTAAAAGGTGTTGATTGATCACGTTTAGTCCCACTTTCAAAGTCTAACAAATCGGATCAATGAACGGCTGATTACAGCCGACAGAGTTCTGATTTGTTAAACTGTTGGATTTTGTCTCCAAACAGAAAAGGCATCCAATGTAGGTTTTTTTTCCATCACAGTCAACTTTTTTTTTTAAAGAATTGTATTGGAATAAACATCACCTCCATATTTTAAAGGGTTTTCCTTAATGCCTAAAATACAAATAGAGATCTAATGATGTTTTTATTTATTAGTGTGAATGTTCAGTACCAGTAGACTGATAAACCAGTTACTTAAATATATTACATGCATCAGTCAAAAGTTTGGACACACTTTCCCATTAAATACAAACTTTTGACTAGTACTGTGAAAAATGATATTAGGCTAAAATTGTAGCATAAATTTAGGATAAAATGTTTATAATTAAAGCAATCATTTTATTAACTGTTTTTAATTCATGTGGATTCATTTATTTTGTCGTCTTTTCACATATTGACAAAGAAATATTAAATATAAACTTTTTTAACTGACATATGGTGACAATTTAAGTTGTATAGCTTTTTATTTAACAGAATAAAGCGCTTGTATAGTTACATCATTTTTTCTTAGAGAGTTCTCCAGCAATTCCTCTGTGAACAACCAACCAGCGCTTATTTGTCAGAAAACCACACAGATGCGTTCTTTCCTCGGCATGGTAGAACAGATGCTTTTCACTGCCTGGCTTTTATTGCGGCCTCTAAAACAGTGATAGAAATGCATTTTGCTAAGCCCGTGACCCTGAAAGCCTGAGGGTCAAACCGATTGCAGAAAAGATCCACGTGTTGGTCTGGGTCGTCGGTGGCATTACGATCGCATTGATTTGCTCAGTTTGGGATGGGGGATGGGCTCTCCTCTTAAGAGTTAACCTTTAAAAACAAACAAACAAAAAAAAGTCATGTCCAGTGACCAACTTTATTTCATTCACTTTCACAGTTGTCTGCACTCGTGCATCTCTACTGACCACAGCTGTGAATGAATGATTGGTATTTGGTATTCTGAGCTGCAAGGGATTGACTGAGTTTATGACCAGCTTAGCCTGCAATCCTGCGCTTGATTGGCAGGGGTAGTTTCCTCTTTGGATGCAGCAGGGGAGGGGTTGACAGGGTACTGGTGGCATTTGGCTTCCCATGACATGTCACCTTGCATTATAGTGGTTATGCATCTCACTCATACAGTTGATCTTTCACACAGACACGCATTGAGTCCCAGGGCATCAGTCAGGGTCACCATCAAATGGCTTTTACAGCTTCACGTTTCTTTCCAATATCCACATTTTTTTCATTCCATGTGTTTTGCATACATTTACCCAAAAGCATGAAGATATCAACATCAGAAAAGACTTTTCTTCACCCTAAGGTTCGGGCATTATGACACACTTCTGCTGTCGCTTTATAAGGAGCCGAAATATACGCAGACTATCCTTTTTTACCCTTCTAACATTTTACTGTCCTCTGCATTTAGCAGGATAACAGGCAGGGTATGTTACAGCCATTAGCTTGTCACAATGGAGCTGTCTCATGCTGAAACCGTGTCCCGTCCTGTTATGATCATTTTCATGCAATCTCAGGCTCGAGCTTTGTTTCCTGTCTCAGAGGGAAGAGCTTGCTCAAGTCGGTTTAATACTCTGTTTTTGTTCACATTGAAAGGCCTCGCGTCCAGACAGCGCGCACGCCCCAACATTGCGCTCGCTCTCTCGAGCCGCAGACCCTGTGGAAGCGAAATAATTCATAAAATGAAATCTACATTTGTTGTGTAAATGACCACATGCTGCAGGATATTTAATCCTGCCTGCAGTCGATCCCAGTCATGTGACTTGACCTACTTTTCTTTGCTTCCCTCTGCCCGTCTCTCCTCTTTTTCTCCCTCATTCTTTCGCAGACTCTGAGCATTACTCTTCCTACTTTTGCTTACCTTCACATTGCATTGCCTTAAATCTTTTACAATATGTCCAAGAAATGTATTTTAATAGAAAAAACACCACTTTAATCCTGAGTTTGAGTCCAGAATCAGTGTTCTTGACATAAACTTGCTTCTTCTGTTGAACATCTTTTCTGGAAAGTTTCACTCCCACAATGCCGTCACGCAAACTCATCCATCCTTCAGAAATGACAACGGATCAATCAAGTTATTTATTATTCTCTACATTGCTCATAATACAAGGAAGCTTATTAGTGAAAGACATGACTGAATCAGATTCCAGGGATTAATAAAGCTCATTTGGTCTTGTTTTGATTTCAGCACATCTACTGAGTCAGTCTGATATCAGTCATTTAATAATTTTCCTTTTTTTTTAACTTTTTAAACAGTATGTTTTATTCAGACTTACCACTTACATGAAAAACCCAGGCACTCTCATATATTTATTAAGAAATACAAATAAATAATTTGGATTTTGAGACTAGTTATACAGGCATGATGTATTAAATGAAGACATGACTGCTTATCTTGGAGGTTTCTGTTTGCACATCCACCAGTGGAACGCTGTGCTCACCTCTTGGAATGGATGGCATGCATCTGCTTCTGAAGAACACCGTTCTCTCAGGCTGTAACACTTTACTGTAAGCTCTGCAAGCATGCACACAGTTTTGGCTTGTCCCTCCATACAAAATGTGAGCATTGCCACCTTCCAAACTGCAGAAAGGATGATAGAATCTGGAAATCATAGATTTTTCATCTGTACTGTGCTGGGCATAATTAAAAATATTTTGGTAACCTTGTTTGGCCATTAAAGTGGCATTTTCATCATCTGCATGATGTCAGCTGTAGAAAAAAAAAAGAAAACAGAAGAAACTTTTTTGTTTTGATAACTTAGTGGTTTTTGAGACTGAACTAATGACATTTTATATAAAAAAAATACTATTTCCATTTTGCAGAATTCATTTAACCACTGATTTTTCAAAGCTTCACATAATTTTGGTGCAACATGCATAAAGGGTTAGGAAGCAGTTCAAAATCACAACCCAGAGCTTTTCCAGATCATTTAAATTATATTTTAATATCAAAGACAGATATCATCTCCAAGAAAGTTTATGGATGGTCTGATACGGGTTGTAGTGTACTGTTTATTCTTTTATTCAACAAAACATATCTGTATTAAGTGGGTCAATGAAAATGATCGTATTGCTTACAAAGTTGCAACTATGTTTGGATTTATCAATATAAAGTCTGATGGAGGCTTATTGAGGGAATTTTTCTCTAAATAATTTATCCAAAGGTCTCAGAATCAAAACAAGCATCATAACTTACATGCTGTCATTATAAGGAGAAACGGAGGCAAGAAGTAAACTTTTACTCTGTCCTACTAAGAAAAATATATATTATGTTATTCTAATAAGTTATAATAGTTTCATTGTACTTTTCTCTGTAGACAACTAACAGAACACATTGGACACATTTATGATGGATGGATGGATGGATGGATGGATGGATGGATGGATGGATGGATTGTGTGAAATGGTCACATTTCACATCCTGAAATGAAGGAGGAAAATTAATTTTATGTTCTCAATTTCAAGGGTACTTGACACACAGGTTTGCTTGTTGCCAATAGCAATAAACAAACCTGTGTGTTATAATGCCTTTCATGGTTCCACATGACATAACGAAACATGTTTTCAGGATCTAGCACAATAAAAGGAAGTGATAAAAGATAAGAGTAACTCAAATACAGACAAAACCATACAACCACAAAAAGAGGTTAGATCAGTGCAGGTTAACTGTCAACAAGGTGGCAGGTGTCCAGCATCACTTAGAGTGCAATTCAAGTCATCTTTTTGAAACTCCTGTACTTTTTTTTATTGTAATAAATCTATCAGGGTTGGAAAAATGTTAGAGTTTTTCCTATATCATGCAGCTGTAGTGTCCTGTTACCTTTTCAGTTTTACCTAAGGTTACTGATCATGCGGGTGGTCCAAAGCATGTTTGTGTCTTTGGAGGTTCAGCAAATTGCTGAAATTTCTCAATGTTCCCTCAATGACACAGTTGTTTGGTATCTGATTGCCTTGTGGTGCGGCAGTGAACTAGCCTCCATCAAACTGTAAAGAAAGATGTTGCAGTATAATAAAAATTCATGTCCTTACAAAGACAAAACCTTCTTTGGAACAAACTGGTTTCCTGCTCAGCACTATTCAGTCTTCATTTTATACTTTTAAACTGTATATTTAAATCTTCACATATTAACCTTGTTTTAATGAAACCCTGACATGGTTAAATCATTATATTCACAAATTCTTTGTTTGTAGCATATTTGCAAGTTGTAAAGTTCTTGTGGGACTCAGATATATATCCCTTTGCCATTTGACCCAAAATCTGCTTTCCAGACTGTCTTTGCTTTTTAAGCACAGCTAGGTTCAGCTTGTCTTCTTTATGAAACAATGACAGGAAATTAAAGGTTTGCACTTTAAAACCAAATTACTATTGATATGAAATCATTCACCAGATTACAGCCCTTTCCCCAATTCATATTTAATGTCTGACTCAAAAGGGCATTTTAGCCAGAGTGCACTTAATCCCGGTTTTTAAAGCCATCCTTTGAGTGCTCTGCCTTATTCAGCTCCATGATGAAGTTCATTGTTTTTTTGTCCTCGTTCTGGTCTTTAGTACAAAACCATGCAGCGCAGATTCAGCTCCAGATGTTTGTGTGTCAGATTTTGCATTCTGTCCCACTTTGTACTAATGACATAACAGGCTCAGGCTTCCTACTGCTTTTCATGATATGCCTGCAGGGCTCCTTCTTTTTTTTTTCAATGAAGAATAAGCAATATGCTCCAATATTTTATTATCAGAACAAGCCATTAACCGAGTTTTGTTTGTTTGTTTGTTCACTGCTGTTTAAAAAGATCTAAATAAAGAGAGGTTATTCAAGCTTATGGGACGTTTGTTATTCCCCATGTCTGACATGAAAACTGCTCTCAAGATTTTATTATTGTATAAAAAATATAGGACCAAATGAAGCTACATTCCCACTTAAGATGTTCAAATAGAAAGTAGACAGCAGAACTGTAGATCCTCCTCTGCTACTTATTCTTCAGACTTATACATTCATTCATTAATTCATTAATTTATACATTTTCTACCTTGTCCAATTCAGGGTCATGGGGAAGCTGGAGCCTATCCTGATACTTAGTATGTGAGATGCAGGATACAGGTTGTTAGTCCATCACAGGGCCACCGATTGGACTCATTCATATTAAATGTCCGTGCATCTCTCTTACCCCACACAGGGTGATTTTTATATCACACATGTCCGATGGATTTTTATGCAACCTCAAAATAGCTAACACCATATAATCAGTTGAGATTAGATCATGTATTGTTCAAATGCCAATTCCTTTAAAAAATAACAGCTGTGCAGAGCAAACAGCAACTAAAAAAAAAGGCAAAAACTCAGTAACTCTGCTTTTATTTTCTCACTGCCATTAGTTTCTCTTTAAAGCAGCAGGTTGTTTTGTTTTATTTCAGCAGTTGTTGAGGCTGCCTTTTGTGTTTCTTGTCTCCTTTTTCCAATCCCTGGTCAGGTTTAGCATTAAAATTTTACTTTTTAATATCTAAAATTAGGATAAATTATAAAGATCAATGATTGCCTTCACCTTTTGTAAAGCACATTTGTTCCACTCAACAAGAGCTCTAAAATCCATCTGCTTTCGGAGAAATAAAAGAAAAACAATAAAGAAGTAAGAAGCAGAAATGTGCTCATAATCCAGACTGTCGTCTGCTAAGACACAATTAAGTAGTAATAAAATGCAACAAAATATAAACCTGCAATTTGTAAATCATCAGCATAGAAGACTTTCAGAGCAAATTTCAAGCACTCATGAGAAGATAAAGGCAGACATACTGTCTAGACAGCAAAAAGTTATAGTGTGAGATATCTGTCACACATAGCAGGGAGGAAGCTAGAAGTCTGCTCACTAGAAATGGGCTAAAACAACCGTACAGGCAACAAGATTGCTGTTTTATTTCATGTGGGTTGACAAAATTAATTCAATTGAATAAAAATTCCACCATTATTTATACACAATGAAAAATTTACTTCTTATCTTACATTTTTAGATTTAAATACCCAACTTTAAGCTTCTTTTCTGAGTAAAATGAGTATATTTAGATATCTCTCTTGTAAATGTAATGAAGCTGGGAACTGTAGGTTGCATTTTGTGTCACACTGTAGCAATAGCTTCAGAATGAAGTTTTTGTGAATTTGTTTGCATAACATAACATGGTACATTATACAACCACATGTGCACTAAACGGCACTGCTCAAAAGCTTTAAACTTTCACCTCACAAATAAAAATCTTTAAAAAGAAATCCACAAATATTAATTACGAGAGATCAGGTTTTACTGCATATAGTTTAGCTAGCGCAGGTTTTAGCGTTAGCATACATCCGCCTTCACTGGTAAATTTGGGTTAGAGTTAGGAAACTTACTGTTCATGAAAAGAAAAAGGACACAGGGATAAGGTTGTACTTGTTTTGTACTTTTCATGTTTACATCCTCAGTATTTGCATGGAAGGTGTAATAGGGTGAGGTGGGAGGAGGAGGTTAATGGGAGACTCTGAAAAGATGGAAACATGGGTGTGTGGAGTTAATTTAGCAGGCTAACAGGAACCGTGCTCCTAGATTCAGGCAGGCAATGAGAGGGACACAGGTCATAGCGCTGCTCCAAACCTCACTCCCTACCTTCCTTCCCCTTGCTCTGTCGGGTTGATGCATTAGATTTCCCTCCACAGAGCAGTCATCTCCACATTAAGAAGCCAAGCTTTATTTTAAAATATGTTGCCTGAGGTAATTTTCTTTGATCGCTCCAAAACGTCAACTGTGATCAAGGAGAACTGTGGCCGTGAACCGAGGCCAGAATTGTATCCAATTGCAAACATCAGTCAAAACTAAAAATAGTCATCTTGACTTTAGATTGAAGAAGTGCAGACCAGGGTGAATCCTGCAAAATATTGGATAAATTTCCACCCGCGATCCATTAGAAGAAGCCCATAGACCAAGTTTTATCTTCCCCTTTTCTGGTGGTAATATTTCACTACTGAGAAAAAACCAGTATGTGCTTTGCCAAGGGCTACTGGTGTGGGCAGATACTCCATCATGTGAATGGCTACTGTAAAGATCAGCAGAAGGATAGTCTGGTTTTAAATGCTTCCTTGTGTCCCTTCCTGGGTAAAAGGAGTCTCTCTTTACCCTCACAGCCTTTTCAGAGTCCAATCACACAAATTTGATTAGTCATTTGCCCAAGGAGCTGCCAAGGCTGCCGGGGCCGCAGTGAGGCCCTTGTTCCCCTAAATGCCCTGAAGAGAGGTTCTGACATGGACAAGCAGATCCTTCATTTACCACACGGTTTTAGTTTATCTACCCCTGCTGCATCTTTCTGTAACTGCTCACTAAAGGCCAGGTTTTGCCTTCATTACAACACACCAAGTGAGACAAATGACTGTTGGAAATAATCATAAATTGAAGCCTCTGTGTTCTTTACATTTAGCGCCTTTTGCCATGTAATGTTTTATAAACTTCATCTTTAACCTAGCTGAAACACACCCATCTGTTGTTCAGCTTTAACCATCACCAGGATGTTTTTTGCTATTTACTCTATTTTTAATTCCTAGTGTGTGTGTGCGTATGTGTGGATTGGGGGCGGGGGGTGTATGCAGGTGTGCTGTGTGTCATAAGTGAGCCAAAATTTTGGTTTAGGGTTAAAATATTGTGTATCACTAAACCCTGCATCATAATGCAGGTGCTGGGTTTGGTTATTTACACCCAAAATTGTAAGCAAACCTAAGTTGTTAGGCTTAGACTTTCAACTGCAGTTTTTATTGATTTGATAATATTTTAACTATTAAATAACATTTAAAATCAAACATTTTTTTATGTTTTCTGTGCATTTAATGTGTGGCCAGTAGGTAAAAAGTAAAGTGCTGCTCTAAAAACCTTTTTTGCCTTTATAGAAGATGATTATATTGAAGCTTGTTACAGTAGTGGGTCTTGCAGAATAGCAACAATTTTCATAAATGGTAACATCTATAGCAGATAAAGCACATGCAACTATATACACTTCAAGAGCATTACACATCTGTTGCTCATCCAATGTGTTGCTGCTTGAGTTTTACCCAGGACTAAAAAATCTGAAGACCTCACCTTAGTTTTAAAATCTTTACCAATCTGTAGTCAGTTCTTCCATCCAAATATCAGCTACAGGTCAGCTACTCCACACCCACTAAACACAGAGAAGGAGCCTTTAGCATGTTATATGCTATAAAAATGGAGCAGTAAAAATAAAACTTTCATTAACTTAAGGCATTTTTAAACATGTGCATATTTTACTCATGCATGAAATCTGCATGGTAACTTGCATGGTGTTTTTACTATGAATTTAATTCTTTTTTTTATTTTCATATAAAGTTTGAAAGTCTTGTAAAGGAAATGTGCCATACAACCAAACCTGCCTTACTCAGTAACAACAGTACTGTTTCAGTCTTATCATTTAAAACTGAATCTCTAAATGCAACACTGGCAACTGCCAGTTTCCTTATCCTGAGATAGTGTTAAAGTGCAGACCCCATTTCAGAGCAAGTAAAAGCTCACGTTATTGTTTGAAGGAACCTGATGCAGAAAAACACCTCAGAAGATAAACCGTCCAGTGAACTTTGATTAAGCAGTTCAGACCCCAAAACAATTGGTTTTGGGACTACTCAAGCGAAGAAATGGCTGATTTGCGTAACTTTTGTTTTCCTGTCGATGGGAATGACTCATAGTGATGACGTCATCATCAATTTTCAAAGGAGCTTTTTGCTGCAAGTGATTCAGTTTGTTGTGGCTGACGTGGAGATGTGTCCTTGTTTGAAGGTCTTTGCTGGTGTTTCTTCTCTCTAATTTTCTGACAGGAACGCATGAAAATGAGATGCTGATGTTGCTTTCACTGCTAAAGTGCGGACAAGCTTTGAATAAGTATGCATGCATCACAGAGAAGAGGTGTCCAACTGATATGATTGACTTTCACCTATTCACCTATTACACCTATAGTTTTGAAGTGGAGGTAAACCAAAAGGTTTTCTATCAATCCGAAAAGGCAGCAAACCATGAAACATAAAAGAATACATCAACGCTGTTTTCCTATAGCAAGCCACAGTACTACCATCAGCAAATAGGTTTTGCCTGTGGTGATCTTCATAAGGTTTGCTTTGTTGTCTCTACAGATCTGTTCAAGATAAATAAAAAGCTTGTAGGCATGTTAATATACAGCTTCTTTTTCTTCTCTTCTAAATGGATAGCTTCTTGGGGGCTAGGGAGACAGTATGTTGATGGAACAGATACGTGCGGGAACATGCCAAATGTCCTCCATGCTGATGATCCGAGAGCGATGATGAGTCGTTGCTAGGTCTTGTAGGGCATTTTGAAAAAGATGCATTTTGGAGAAAAAAATGGTGAATTAGAATTGCATCACCGTTGCCGAGTGTTTTGCAGAGACAGTGGGATAATGGACCTTTGTCACTGAGAAGCTTGTTTGGTGGTTGTCATTTAAAGGAGAGAATAAAAAACTGTGGCGTTGCGTTCACAAGGCTGAGTACAGATTTGTTGTAATTGAAAAATTCCTTGTGGCCAAGGTTATCCTTTTAAGCTTGCATTTTTTGTCCAATCTCAAACCCTGAATATTCAGTCCAGCTACATAGAACTGCAAATCAAAGGACTTGCATCTGTGTATAAAAAAAGTAGTACTGTATTGCAGAATATCTCAGGGACATACTAACTAATACTTGATGAATAGTCTTCAAGGTTGCTATGAAGGACAGGCTGTGATGAGGGGGGTGGAGGGAGGGTAAGGTTTTGCACAGGTTTGCTTTTCCTTACATGGCCTTTTTTTTTCTTTATTTGAGGCTTACTTTGGTATACGGCTGAAGGTGAATGGCATTCATATTGGTAACCGTAGTGATTTCATCCCTCCATCAACTCAACAAAGACTGTACCCCCTGGAGTCCTGTGAGGGGAAACTTTTTTTTTATTGCACCTGGGAGATGCATTAAGGCCCCAATGAACTTTGACCCTGGGTTTGGTTTCCGTAGCAGCATTGGACGTGAACAATTGTCAGGAGAAGCGGTCCTGAAACTCTCATAAAAAGCTTGAATGCGTTGGATTCAAAAGGCTCCTGTTTGAGGGATCTTGTAAAAATCTGGAGGCACATTCACTAATGTATCCGGTAAATTAGTGGGAGCGCTTCAGCTCTGTTCTCATAAGAAGGATTTGCAGCAATGGCAAATTTAAGCACCTATGTTTCATTAGAGCCCTGTCATTAAGCCTTTCTTTTATTAGGCCTTCTGTCAATAAGACTCCATCTTTCATTAGCAAAACATCTCAAAGTCTTGCCTTCATTAGCACAAGGGCGCAAATGCTATATGTGATTTTTATTAGCAGACCACCTTTAATGAGAAAACCCCCAGCATGTTTACATTGCTCTGATCCCCAATGATCACCGCTCAGGATAATGGGGCTTGGCTGTTTGTTGGGAGGAAGGTTGGCGCTCCTTTCCCCCCTCCTTGCCAAAAAATGGATCCTGCACTTATTAAAGTCGATAAGATCCTTTTTTTTTTTTTTTTTTCTTGCTGAGAAGTGAAGAGCAAGATCAAACATTTTTGCAATCAAGGTCCTGCTTATTCATATGAGCCAAGAGATAATGATGCAGTGTGTTAGGGATGATTTAATGACGAGACATGTACCAACTTTACCACTCGTGACTGCACATCCTAAACCTGCATCTACACGTTCAACACGTCTTTATCGTTTATTTCAAGGCCTGAAAAGCTAAAGCTGTTTAAAAATGATTGAATATCAAGCCGGTAGGTTAAGGTAAAGACTCGTCTTGTTAAAGCCATGGGGTTTTTGGTGTATTTATACAGCTGTCATATCAATAAATGCTTTATGATCTTTGTAAATATAAAATCTTGGAACTTTTTTTTTTTTAAGTAATGAATCTTTACAAAATGACAAAAGCTTTTATATAATTTATAGAAGAGTGTTTACATTGAAAATAGCTAAGGATAAAGTTTCTTTTTTGGAAAGAAAAGGTGCTGAGATCATGTTCAGGTTCACACTAATTTGTCCCATTTTCTTGCTCTCCCTTCAAGCTTTAGGTGAAATTCCAGCCCCTTACTTTAGCATTACTGTGTCCCGTGGGAACATTATTCTCTTCGATGGCTTGCAGAGTGTGGCTTTTTCTCTCTTTTTGTGGAGGGGGACTGCTGTCTCTTTAATTTACTACTGATTTTGCAAAAGTGCAACTTGACTGGAAAGTCAGGCTCATGTGTTAATGCCCTAATGTTCTGTGACGTTGCTCAGAGCTCATACCATGTGTCATTGTTTGCCCTCCAACCCCTTTGTACAACCTGGAATGTACTTGAATTGATTTATTTGGCTGTCAGAGGGGAGAAATGGGTTGATTGTAGAAAGTCATGATCTTTTTGCAACCATTTTCTGTAATAGCTTAAACAGTTAAACTCTAAACGTGTTTGTATTACTGTATGTGACCAACTGAAGGTAAGACTTTTCATGGCTGCAATTCAGCAAGACTACTATATCCTTTTAACACTCTTCATGATAAACATAAGACTATTTGAAGAGACATTGGTCCTATTTTCAGATCTCAGTCTGTCCCTACTAGCTCCCCTTAGCTTATATGAAAGCATCCAATGCAGGAAAAGCTCCTTTCATTGTGCTTCTATACTCAACTCAACTCAACTTTATTTATAAAACCCTTTAAAACAACTGTCATTGTAACAAAGGGCTGTACATTATCAATAAAAACAGTAAAATAAATAAAAAATAAAGAATAAAAATTCTATAACTGCACGCATGCGTGCATGCAGTACTCTGTTGCACTCGTGCAGCCAGAAAAGCAGAAAATTATCAGCTTCCCAGACATCTTATCATGAGGAACTAATTCAATATCCCTTTGCCTGTTTTAAATGTCATTCTCTGAGCTCATCTAGAGTGACATGTTATTCATGGTGGAAATAAAGGAGCTTTATTGAGCTTGGAACACAGTGACACAGAGGGAGAGTGAGTGTGGAGGGGCGCTCCTCTGCGTGGTCCAGAAGGCGTGGATAAAGTTTGGATTTGCAGAAGGCTCCCAATGCCAACGAGAGCTGCTGATAAAGACGATGTGTCTCATTCTGTGGCTGAGAAAGACACAAAGTGTTCACATACGTTTCCACTTTGGTTTGAAAGCTACAGTGTTAGCAATGAAGTAAAATGCCACTCATGTGCCGTTTAAATTTTGTTCAATGCTCCATCAAAAAATAAAAAAATGTCCTCTTTGTTCTGGTAGCATGCCACTCAGTTAGACATATTTATACTTATTGATTCCTTTCTGGCTGTTTTGTACAATCCCCATCGGTTAAGATACAAGGTGCGGTGTGGTTAAAAAACTCTTCTTTTTTTTAGGCTCATCTGGTTTTATTTGTTTCTCTTTCCATTTGCTGGATGAAGTCAGGGACTGGTGAGTCTTTGACTGGAGGGGGTACAGCCTCCACAGTCGCCTTATTGTGTTAAATAATGACTTCCCTATTAAAATTGACCTGTATGACCCCAGAGACAGACAGTAAGACGGCCTCATCTAGCCCCTAGAGGCATCCCAGTCTGCTCTGGCATTTTGCCCACTCACCGCTGCTAACCTCATCATGGTGCCCAGCTGTCTTCTGCCCTCCGTGTGCAGGTTCTGTGTCCTGTCTGGAGGCTTTAACCTGGATAGTGATGCACAGCTGACCTGAGCCATGGGGAGGTTAAAGCAAGGCCTAGCTGGCCGGAGAGCCGTAAATGTGAAAGGCTAGCTTTGTCTCACGGTGGCGCAGCAGCTCGTGGGATGTTTTTTCCCCCCTAGCCAGTCAGCCTCAGAGGAGTGAAGATGGCATCCTGTTCAACATCCATCACCCCCAAAGAAGCATTTCTTATTTCTCTTATTCATTCACCAGATTCTTTCTCTTCTTCCTGTCTTTAATTTGCTTTTGTCTCTTTCATTACAGGGTTCTTGAAGCCCCAGTGCACTTTGGCTCCTCCCATGCAGCGAGGTCGCTCTGCTGAGGCATGTTCGTGTTTCAGTGGTGTGTGCCCTCTCCATCAGCGTCGCTTATCCTCAGGTATCTATGGAAACAACGGAAACAAACCTGTTGCTGCTTATGGTTCTTGTGCCCCCCTTCTCTTTTTATTAAAGCATGCACTCATGATTCGACCAGCTGCAAGTTAGGAACAGGATGTTTGCTTTGTTTTTAAGATAATGTAGTCATGAGGAGCTTGTTATTTTCACCTCATGACCCGATGCTCCTAATGAGATTGCCTGATCATCAAAAATGGCTTTGTCTTTTATTTGATTTAATCCATTTTCATAAGAGAAAAGACTGATCAAAGTAATGTTTTCCAGAGACTGGATTTATGAAAAATCTGGACTTATTCTCAGTTTTGAAATGCAATCGGCTTCAGATGAAAAAAAAACCGCGTTACAACCGTTCTAACTGGTGTGATGCGTGTTAGAAACCCTCCTGCACATGTCAGCACCCCCAGCCAGAGGTGTGGCTGTCTAGGCCTTCTGTTTTGGAGCCTTTTTTTTATTTTATGATTAATTGTGTGTTTGCATGAGGAGCCCCACTGATGGACATGTTAACAGAGGTGTTTTGGGATTGACTCCGTGCTCCCAGCCCCTTCCACCCTCCCTTGCAGGCAAGCTGAGCCTTACATCCATGGGTATTCTTAGTTTAACTGTCTGCTGTGAGGCTAATGAATAGGGGTCCAAGCTGTGCAGAACATGTGGTTAATGCCTATGCATTTATCATCCCATCCCTGAGGCTCACTGCTTCTGCAGCGTCAGTGCTGTGACCAGCTGTGCTGGCCCGTCATGTGAGGAGAGCATGACTTGTATGGTGGGATGAAGTCACTTAATCATATTAAAAAATATATATTAATAAAAGTCTCTAATAGATTTCATGAATTCAAACCACTCTTCTTTTGGGAGAGTTTGTTGTTTTTTCCGGGGAAAAACCTCATGTTCCTGGGCCTATTTATGTTCATGTGCATTCATTTTATTATTTTATATTAAGCTATTTCTTGTTGGAAAATGCAGGCATTCCCTAACAGAAACCATATGCTTTCCATCTTCTATTTAGATTTGAGCCCGCTCAGAGTTTAGTCTTTGTTCCATTTTGCTATGTACTACAATGGCTGAAGATCATCTTAGTTTGCTCAGTATTATTCATTTTTGCTGGACCTTAAGTGTTCTTAGTTACTATCGGGGGCTGAAGTGGGGCATTTGGTTTAGTTATAATTTACTTATTGTAATCACTTAGTTACTTTTATTTGTCTTTCATGTTTACAAAATGAAGAAAATGCTTTGCATTCAAAGCTCTAGTCATTTTTTTATTTCAGAAAAGATGCATTATTACTTTTTTGTTATATGTGTGGCCTTTAAATACATTGAAAATAATCTTTGTCTCTCCCATGGTTACCTGTCTATTTGCTCTGTTCAGGCTATATAAAAACAGATTTTAAATAGCTTTCCTTACCCCCTCTAAAAAAATGGCCCTAAATGCTTTGGACTCATACTTTTTAGAACAATGCCGATGTAATAAAGATAATACAAAGTACTAATAAAAAAAAGGTTTTCCAGCTTCCCTAAACTTTCAGGATGACTGGGAATATCTCCTAGCAGTATTAAACCTCTCATAAAGAGCTGCAGTTTGATGAATTGAAGAAGAATCAAACCAGAGGCTTTACTTTCCAGTTCAGACGAGGTCTCTTCAATGGCTAATTTGCTACAGTTTTGCCATCTGGTCCAAATGTCCCCCCAAGTTAATGAATGGTCACAGAACCTAAATCAAGGCTTTGTATCTTGAGATCTAAATAACAATATGATGTGATCCATTAGCCTTTGATACGGCAATAATTAAATCTGTTTCCAAACCACTTTTAGGATCTTCCTGAAAGTAAATCATTGGGTCACATCCGGTAATTAGAAAAGAAACAATCCAATCGTCTAACATGTTTATTAAATCCAGCCACCACAAGTTCAGACTATTTACATTTTAGCAATAGTTTTTGCTCTTAAACGTCAGGAAAATCAGTTCTGAATCATTTTGAAGAAGGTTATTCTTTAAATTGGTGTTGAAAATGCTTTAAAATACTGTTGTGTGGGGTGTTACACTGAACCTGCAGCCTTTGAAATCTAGTGACAAATACCCTTTCCCCTAAGATTTATAACAAAGATAATCTTGGAACATTTTGACTCAGGGAAGGCACAATGAAAGCTCTCTCCTTCTCAGGCAAAATACTTTTTCATAGACAAGTCTTTGCATGAAGAGGTGCACCGTTCTTCCACCAACCTCGCCCCCATCTTTGTGTATTTTACAGTTATCTTGATTGATTGCAACATATTTTACTGTCACAGCTTGTGGTGAGGGTGGATGTGTTTCCAGAACAATTGAGACCATCTGGATCTAAAGTGTAGTCTTGCCTAAAGTGTGTCAAAGGTTTTGATTCTTTGTGTTGTGGCTATTTTAAGAGCTTCAGCACTCGAGGTTCCAAGTCGCATTGGATTATTTTGTCTGTCTTAAACATGTGGGAGAAAACAAGTTGAGTTGTGTTCAGAGAGTTTATCTCTACACTGTTTTCTTTATGGGTTTTTTTTCTACGAGAGATGTTACAGTAATCTGTTGGTGTGTTAAGCTGCCAAGAGCCAGGGTGGACAGCCACTGTGGAGTCTAAACTTTATAGACCCTGTAATAATCATGGGTCTAATTATGGAAAGTGTTTCTATAATAAACCCCACCAGTGTCCCTGGATTGTGTGATTGTCCTCCAAACTCCACGTTCCAGCGGCCCAGCTACTGCCGCAATGACAAGCTGCTGCGGAGAGGCGCGAGGCGTGTAGTGGTGGCCTAAGCAGGAGGTTTCTGGGAAAGCTGGTGAGCCTCGCCCGGGAGGGAAACCGTATTCTACTGACTGCGAAACTGCAGGCAGCGCACTGATGTGACCGGTTTCCGCGGTTTTACATTGTTTAGGCTTTTTCATAAACAAACTCTTACTGGAAAGGGACCGTGAGAACTGTGGTGTTCCTGGCTTTTCCACTAGATCATTTTTAAAAAGAAAGGGAAAAAAAAAACAATCATTAAGAGTTGTGATGGGAAATATGTTTTTTTGCGGTGGGATGAGGTGAGAGAGAGGGAAAACGTAAAAGAGAGACGGCATTGAAAACAGGGCTTTCTGAACAGGGCCTCACAATGCAGGCCTTGTGCTGTGATTTGGTCTGTCCTCACCGAGCTGAGCGGAGGAATGGAAAAGATTATCCACAGGAATGTCTGGGGTGCCCTCAAACGGAGCGGGCCGCGTGACTGGCCAATAGGAGCGAGGCCTGCAGAGCGGCGGGCTAATTTTTTCCTGATGAACTCTGCCGCCTGTTCCACAATGCAGTCTGATTGCCAGGGCTGAACTCACATATGGTCCGTGTTTGGAGGGTCCAAATGACAATCCTGAAGAAAAGAAGAGGGGGGTTGATGTTTGTTAGTCCCCCCCCCCCAAACACACACACACATACACACATTTTTTTTTTTTTGTAGCTGTAGAAGTCCTTGTCTCTCGTGCACCTGAAATGTAAATTGAACACGTTTACATTTTTGATGCTTTGAATCCATCTCCTCTTTTTGGAACATTTTCCAAAAGTATAACAAAAAATGACCTCACTGCTTCACAAACCCAGCTAGTTGCCTCTGCAAAGCCGTTTACTACTCCTGCTTGAAGAAAATCAATGTTTTCCCTCTAAGTAATGCATGTTTATGCACAGTGTTTTTCTGTGCTGCTCTTAAGCAGCAGCAATAAGCCATGTGGTTGGCCTCTGGAGTGAGGCAGCATGTGTTTGCAGACCTTGTGGTCACACAGCAGGGTTTAAAACCAGCAGTTGGGGTGGAGGGCGTGAAGGAGGCCAGAGAGAGCAGTTCTGGAAAAGAGTAGTGGGATAATAGAGGCGGTGGACATTAGGTTAAAGTGGGCCATGCCTCCTCAAATTTCCCATCACGGGGTCCTGGAGAGGTGAGGAGGGTTACTTAGAGGGGCTGTTCTTATCCTCAGCATGCTTCTTGCACCCTGAACTGTAATTGGCTGGCTGGAGTCCATGCTCTTCCAGGCTGCTTCCTGCATGAGTCAGCCACAGAGATTGGAGGATACTAGATTCATGGGTGCTGGGGATTAAGTAATTGGGTTCCACAGGCAAAAAAAAACAAAAAAGAGAGATGAGAAAAAAAAATCTTAAACAGATGATAACTTATCTATTTTTTTAATTATTTTCATTTAAATGTGTGGTTTTCTTTAAGCAAGAGGACTGGAGTTTGTCATAACTATGATAAGAACTTCCAGATTGTATTATTAATTAGCTGCTTGGCTTCGTATTAAACATATTGATTACCACTAGTTATGCTTACTATGTTCTCGATTTGAGGGGGTTGTTAGTGGGAAATATGAATTTGCATACTTTTTATTAACTTTGTTGTGATTTCTGATATTATCAGCATCAAATCACAATATCATAAAATATTTGGTCTTCTTAATGACAACTTTTACACAACATATACATATTATGTATAAAACTTCAGCAAAGCTTCCTCTAACTCAAATAAACCAAATATAAAAGATAATAGTTTGTTTTTTTTCTTTTTTCTTTTGGTCCAACTTGCAAAAAATCCTGTGGCTTTGACATCAAACATCACCATGTTGTTTGATGTCAGGATTAGGAACCAGGAAGTAGACTGGCCCAAATACATAGAAATTATTTCATTGTCTAAAACCATCAAATTTGCTGCAAAACAGATGATATATTTTATTTTTTGGGGGGTCAAATTAGGAGTTAAATGAAATTGGTACATTAAATATTGGTTAAAAAAATCTGTATCAAACATCTCTACTTATTTGTTTAATGGTTTGATTGTTCATGTAATTATTCATTCAAACAGTTATTTGCTTACTTAATCAATTTCTGTTGCACGACTCTTATGTGGATTAAAGGTGGTAAACAGGTGGTTTATTTTTCCAGTCTAAATTGCATTTGTGATTGACCAGAGTAATGTGTGAAGAGCAAAATCTCTTATCTGCCGGAAGAAGATGGAAAAAATTTGACATAAACGATCCCTGATTTCCAGGTGGGCTCCCTCGTATCCAATGGACACTAGTGGCTGGCTTCCACTTCAGCAGATTCATGGCAGTGATCCCTGGCTGGTCACTAGAAATCATAGCGACTAAGCCTTTGATAACTCTCTGATCCGTTAATCCCCCTACAGCACCGTCAAGAGTGAAATGCTATCTAATTGTTGCAGCTCAAACCCCACAGAAAGCCTGGAGAGCGGGCCACCAGGGACACAATGTGCACAGAACCTGGTCATATCCCTGCCATAATACACACTCATTGGTGGCAAAAAATAAAAACGAAGATGGAAACTAAATTCTCAAAGGCTTAATAATACGGGTTTAAATTTGAGTCATTGATGTGCAAAGGAAGCAACATGTAAATTTAAATTATCAGGAGTACAGCATAATTTAAACCCGGAAAGTGCTGTGTTTTTATTTTAAATGCATTTTCTGTTCCTATTTTTAGCTTTATCCTGTGATATATTCTCTCAGAGGCGCTTTTCCGAGATGAGGTGAAATTCCATTGTGCCACAGATTCCAGCGCTCCTCTGAATTTATCCTGACCCCCTGAGTCAGATTAACAGTGCATTTTGTGAGGTTTTGCATCTAGAAATCGGGGGGGAAAGAAGCAAAAGGAATCCTGCATTTTTTATTAACATCAATTAAACATGAATAAGCAAGTTCTCATTCTTCAGGCCCCATGTTGCCTATCACAGAACAGTATGTTAATCACAGTGAAGAACGTTGGGTTCCGCTGGAATATATGGGCAAATTAACCAAAGGCATGAATATAAACGAGGATGTACATCTTAACCCAGATATCTCACTACGGATTTTGTCTCTGATTTGGCCGAAAAATCACCAAAACCATTCTGTGTGTTACTGCGGGTTTTCTGTTTCCTTAAGTCTGACCTCTAAGCAGCATGTTTACATCAGTGTCGCTGACTTAAGTGTTGAGAGATGCTGGCCTCAACTAGTCGCAGATAAACACTCCAACATCAAGATATAAAGGGAATTGCAAGTGTGTTGGCTTTGCAGAGAAGCAGTAAGGCTGGTTCATGACATGCTGCAATGAATTTCTGCTTGTTTCATACAGATAACAAATATGCTGGGATAAATCATAAAACATGTTTACTCAATAAGAAAATGCCATATGTGTTGTTATAGAAAACAATTACCAGCAACAAGTGTGCAAAATGAGAGGAGACCTCATGAAAGTGCGATCCATTTTGTTTGCCTTCTGTTCACTAAAATGATTGAAAATGAGAAAAGTTTGCGTTGAGCATCTGGATTTGCTAATACAGCAAAAGTAGATATTTTGATAAGGTCAGACTAAAGGAAGAGGCTAATTTCTGGGATTTATTTCTCCCATGACTCTTCTTTTTTTCTTCTCTCCTATCCACATGTTTCCTGATATACACAATACCCGGTGTTCCCCAGGATTTGTTGAAGGACAGTAATGTATTAACTTGAACTTTTATATGAGCAAAGTTGTAATAGGATTCCTCACTTTCTGCATTCTTCTCTTTTTTATTTTGTGCCCCCCAACCTGTTTAAGTTGTTGCTGGGGAAGTTCTGGTTGTCCTTTAACTGAAGACATGGAGCTTAATGCCCCCCAGAAGCAGCTGCAGCTCTTTCTCTGTGGTCTGGGTCAGTCGTTTCTGTCCTTGTCAATGGGAATTTGAGGGGCAGTGGCAGCTACACACCATTGGACTCTGAGCTTCCTTTCCACCCCTAGAGGAAGAGAAGCCAGGGTGAGCGACACACAGAGACAGCCAGGGATGTTGGGGCAGAGAGAGGGTAGATGGCTGTTGGTATTTTGACACTAAAATGATTTGACATGCTTGGCATTATAGCCAGCTTGGTGGGGGGGGAGGGAGAAGCGGAACGAGCAAGTGCTTGATCTGAATGTCACCAACGCCGATCTCATGAAGTGGAAGGTTGGAGCGTTGCACCTGCCATCCCGCCTGAACAGGCGCTCCCCGCAAAGGGCACAGCGGGAACCGTAGGACGCGGGGTAGAGGACAAAGGGTCAAAGACATATGTGTGTACAAGCGTGGCTGATGGAGGCAGGGTGGCAAAGTCCTGACCTTCCAATGTCATGTCTTGGCTGCACAGCAACAGGCCCACCCAAGTGTGCTAATGCAGGCCAATACATGCTGGGATGTGAGAGGTGGAAGAGGGGGGAGAAGTGTTTGCAACTCCCACATGCTTTCTCCTCTTAGAGATGCTCCTTGAGGTGCGTGGAGAAAGTGAGGGTGGGAGTGATGGTAATGCATAGGCTAATGGAAATGTCTTGTTGGGACTCGCCGTTGGCCTGAGAAGCTGGCTGCCCTCGAGGAGTGTGGACCATGACCGCTGTAGCAACAGTAAGACCCCCGTTTTACCAAACAAACAGAACAACAGCTTAGATGCAGGAGGCTTGAAAGTCTAAAAAGTTAAGAGTGTAGCGGATGTTAGAGACCGAAGCAAAAAAAAGCATATCTTTGAGCATCGTTGAAGGTAGTTTCATTCATCAGCTTTTTATTTATCCTCTGTCATGTTCTTCACTCAAGTAATTGCACTATTTTTGCTGTGTTACCATAAGGAGAGTACATCCTGTGAGATGTTAGCTAAATTGGTATGTTTTTCTCTAATGTTAGCTAAATTGAGGAGATTGGGCAAGGAGATGCTATTAGATTATAAATTCAGGTTTTCAGTAATATAAACAAACAACAAAAATGTGCAACTTTACTAAAATGATAACTTTCTATGTAATGAGTAGCTATGCTAAGATGCTAAGAAATAGCATTTAGCCTACTTAACGTTGCTAATTAGCATGAGTTGGCTTGTTGTTTAGTATTGTCTTTTGACCAAGTTTTCAACACTGGTTTTTAAATCTAATAAACACTTGCTATTTTCAAAAACGTTGCTTAGTTAAACTTTATATTCATTACAAAAAAGGGTAGTTCGACTTCATTTTATTGTTGCTAGCAACAGCTATCAATACTGTTTATCTCTCTCGTGGCAAATCATTTCCTCCTTGTTAGCCAAAGCAGATTAAAAATCTGCTATTTTGACACAAGCACAACTTTGTGCAGGCCGTAAAATAAAAATAAAGATAAAACTTGGTTGAAAATTCAATAAACAGGCTAGCCCAACCAAGTTCAGAAAGTAATTGCAATAAATTGGAATCATTCTTCAACCCGACCATACTGCTGCCCACCCTCCATGGATCTTGCGGCTGGAGGGGGACCTTGGGGGTGATGGGGGAGCTGGTGCAGAAAGTTGACCTTTTATCATACGTCCATGCAACCGGTTCAGTCAATGCGACTGTGTGATGGAGTAGGGGACTGTGGAAAACACTGCACCAAACGCCACAGGGGCATCATGTCCACAAGTCCATTACAGGCACTGACATTGAGCTAATTGACCAAAGTGGTTGCACCGCACAGGCATGGCATGACTTTGGAAATGAGGAGGTTTGTGGATGGAGGGAGTAATATCAAGTGCAGATGGCACAGATGATGATAGATTGCTAAGTCAAAGTTAAAGCTTTGACATTTTGGTGACATTTTCTGTATATTCCATAAACTTCATAAACTTTTCGCATGTGGGTGGTTTAAAAAAAGCTACAAGGTGTGTTCTTCATTTTTGTACAAAATGCAGTGAGGAATAAAACAATTTATATCCATTCTCAGTATGCTAAAGTGTCTAACTTGCATTTCATAGGAAATGCGACAATTAACTTATTTATGATCAGATTTCAGCTTTATTTTTTCACAGGAACTGGTGGCGGAAGCTACACCAAGTGTGGAGAAATCACTTAAAACTCTCGTAGTGACAGACAATTCTCACAGCTCTCTGACACATTTTTATATGTCCTGGGAATGTCTTCTTCTCACCTACATTCACTACCTTGAGGCTGCAGAAGCTCGCTCAGGAATAAGGTTAATAATTTACAAAACAGTTTTGCACCCAGCATTGTGAAACCATAGAGGACCTGGAACATTTAGTCCCTGTCTGCTAATGCTTGTCATGTTGTGACCTCCGTTGCAGCATTGGAGCAAGAGCTTAATGGCAGAAAGAAAAGCCCCAGTGGATATAATGCAGGATCAGTTCTTGTCTGTACTAATATGCTAATGTCAGGCATGCATCTCCGTACATACTACATGTACTGTCCTTAAAAGGCTTTCTGACAGCCGTAGCGGATTGTACCACCCAGGTGAGTAATTAAAAGGGTCTCAAACATCAACGCCGCCTCTCAAAATGACTTTTGTTTGGCTGCTTCTGTGCAAAGCAGTCATTGGGGTGTGATTGAACATCTATGTCAAAGACAAAATGAGCCGTGGCAGCTGCCTGTAACCCAAGCTGATAATGAGCATGTATTTGTGTTTATTTAACACCCTCGCTGCCATCTGTTCCTTGTATTGTGACCCACAGAAAAAGCACGTGTGTACGGGCCTGATGATTATACAACAGGCAGGACTCATCTTTTTGTGGTGGCGGTGTCTCACCCAACATCGGCTCCCAACAGGTTCCATTATTCAGACTTAACTGGGCGGCTGAATTGAAACAAGGCAAGCGAACGAACAGTTTTAAGGGCAAAATACAGAATTCAAAAGAAAATGACTCACAAATGCTCATTTTTGTTGTCCGTGTCTATAAAGCTGCACACACAGACACTTACAAACATCAGACCAGCATGACCTGAAGCTCATGAAGAGGACAGTGTGTTTTTACATCGTTCTGTATAATACAAGGGCTCTTTGTGTTTTTCCTGCCTCCATCTGCCAGAAAATACTGTGGAGGTTTAACGGAGGTTAACGGAGATTTTAAAGCTTATGGAAAAACAAACAAGTCTATTATCATTGATGGTACCGATGTGTTTTGTGGTAATTAAGCCTTTGTTGATTTTATTTTCCTTTTTTGCCTCTGAATACCTGTCTACATAAGTGTTATTTGTGAACTCACCACATTTACTGTGTGGGAGAGGAAAAAATTAATGCCTAAGCACATCAAGCAGTAGGTTACATAATGATCATAACCCCATTCACTAAGCAGCGTGCTGAAAATAAGTATTTATTACACAGCTTTACCGCTCTTTGTTATCAGGCTGCATGAATTATTATGTCTTCCTAAGCTGATACCATCTGAAGGAGAGATGAGAGGCTGACTTTAGCCTAATTCAATGGCTCCTATATTTTATGTTACTTATTGTGTAACCTTGTTGTTTGTAAGGTGTGAGTTGGGAGGATTTAAAGCAGAAACAAATATTCTTCAATGCTAATGCAACTTTAGGTTTTGATTGCCATGTGCAAGTTTGTGCAAGTCAAAAAAAGCCTAAATCTACCACTCTAATGGCACAGTTGCAGACAGTTTTTTTCTGTAGTAACATTAAAAACATTGTTTTTATTTCAAAGGACTATAATAGATGCCCTTTTTTCTCAATTAAATTAAATCATTCTCAATTAATCAATTAAAAAACGACTAAATAAAGCAATGTTCTGTGTGGTCATTTAATGCTTCCTAATGTGTTTAGTGAACATATAAACACTATGTTACTGCATTTTTATGCAGATAAATATATTCTTGTAGTATAATAATAATAAAAAATAATAATTCTTATTATTATTATTACTATTATTATTATTATTATAACATTGATATAATTTATTATCATTATAGTCCTTTTCTTTTTGCAAAACTACTGAAATTAAACTATGATCATTATTAAGAGCAAGCTTCACCTTCGCTGTAATAATGTATGTGTTCTTTTTATAATCCAGAGTTCTCCAAATCCGGTCCTGAGGGACCAGTGTCCTGCAAGGTATTAAATGTTTACCAACTAAAACACACCTGATTCGTAAGCGATTGATCTCCACAGCATGTTTTCAAGTTCTGCACAAGTCTGTTAATGAGTTGTTCATTTGATCAGGCGTGTTGCTGCAGGGGAGCATGGAATACCTGCAGGATACCCGCTTAGCCTGTTCTATAGTTTAAGTTGTCTGCTTGTGTGCTTATATCTGCAATGCAATGCAGATGAACTGCCAATACATAGAATTATATAGATGGCTTACATGTTTGTTCACAAATCTTGAGATACACACATTTATCTTAACCCACATTCTGAACTCCAAATTATGCAATGCAATGAAGCAGACTGAATTAATAGTGTCTATTATTTCATAAAGTATATGCTGATATACTTACTTTAGAATATAGTACTAGCAAGTCTTTTCCATATGAAACTAAACAGCCACCTTTAAAGCAGCTCTACTGAACCTTTGGTAGTGTTTTGCAGACTAATTTAGCTTTCATCTGACATCCTACCTTCTCTGAACACTCTGAAAGCCACTCTAATATTGACTCATCTCTTGTTCTAATTTCTCTTTTTCTTTTCCTGGCTAAAATCTACTTGACCTCCTGGAAGGTAATAAAACCACCTGTCCTCTGATTGGACAGTTTGATGCACTATTGGGAAACGGTCACATATTTGTATGCGTGTTGTCTTTTACTTCCATACAACCACTTTTTGCTCAGACTATCTCTTAGGTTGAGTTGAGTCAAGAAAAGAAAAAGAGTCAAAAAGATTTTTAAAAAGTATTTGACATTACATCGAACAATAACACAAACATGTTGGATCTGAATTTCCCGTCAGCCATCAAACATTTCTAAACAAAATCTGACAGAGAAATTCAAAACAAGTAACACATCAGGACAAGCACAACCACAAAACATGTACATTGGATGTCCGTCCTCAGAGTTGTCTCTGACTGATCACAGTGACATGACAACCGTTTGCGGGCAGGACAGCAAGAAACCATCCAGTGGATGATCCATCAGCTCTGGATAGCTCTCATAACAGCTCGGGACTGATCCCAAGGATAGGCCATATCAAATACTGATGCGGTCAGGCAGTTCATCATCTGTAAAAGTGACTGAACGACTGACTAAATGGGGAGGAAAACCAGTTTGCAACTCAGACAAAACATCAGTTGTTAAAGGGTACTCGTGGTGCAGCAGATGAGGCCCATTAAGTCATACTAGTTAAAGTGTTTTTGACATTTGAAATAATAAGATATTTTATTTTAAGAGCGTTAGTTTAAGTTGATGATAAACCATCTAACCTGGATCTGTTTACAGAAATTAGTGTTTACTTCCATGTCTCAGTCCCTCAATGCTATCACTAGTGAAACAAAGGTTGCTTTCCTGTTTGTGTACTACCGGAAGACTGAAGGGAAGGCAAGCCCTTTAAAAATGGGAACCTGCATTTCCAACTGCATTACTAAGTTCACCTTGCGAGTACTGGGTTGGTCCTCCTCTTTCTCATAGGACTGCCTTCATTTTTGTTGCATAGATTCAACAAGCTGTGGGTAACATTGGAGATGAAAGGGTCACACAGGTAATGAGGATTTGATTGGCAACACATCCATAGTGAGAATCTCTCGTTCCAAAGATGTTCTGTTGAATTGAGGTCTGGTAATTGTGGAGGTCTTTGAACTTACTGTCATGTTCAAGAAACCAGTTGGGCTTTTTCCCATGACAGCACAGTTTCTGGTACAGTATTTGACTTTGTCTTTTTATATTAGGCTTTTTCATACCCTTATTGGAAGCTTTTATCCGGTTACCATGTTTCCAAGATATCTTTTTATTTTACTATGACTTGCTAAATGCTTGCACTCAATGCATTAACCAATTAGCTGCTGTATTCGCTCTTGTTTTATACGCATTCATATGATGCAAAAGCTGTAAAGATGTTAGAATGTGTTTTTGTTCACCAGATAACCTGTGATTGATCTGCCTTCCTGTCTTGCTCCTGTAAAGAGACATTAACCTTTCACACGCAGGGCAGCTCATCCTCTTCATCATGGGTTGTTGTGGGGCTGTCCAACTTTCCAAAGGCTGCCGTGGAGACCAACACTCAGGTCTGAGAGAGCATAGATGACAAGGTGGAAAAAGGCATGTTATCCTCTGAGGTTCACGTCCATATAGTTTAATCGCTCCTGACTTATTTATGTTCGAGACAGCACAGTCATGAGTCATGAAGAGAGGCTGATCTTGTGACCGGCTGCTCACCCCCAACTCCTGTGAGGTTCAAAGGTTGCCTCTGAAGCAACTTTTCTAACCTGCGCTCAAAGAAAGGTGTGAATTGGCCCGCTGTTGATGTTTGGGATAACTGTTGCAGTTTGGCTTAATAGATTCTTCCATATCAGCTGTTAACCGACTTCCTTCGGGGTGTGCTGATGTTTTAAAGTCGATGTTCAGGATGTTGCACATTTTCTGTTTTAATGATGTGATCTATAAAGCTCCAATTTATGTTTTCAATTTTTCCAGTTTGTCTATAATTTTGGTTGTTTGAAGTCTGTAAATTACCTTGTAAACTATATTTAGGGCTGCTTTCACTCTGCAATCATAATCTCATCATGTGATGTGATGTGTCCCTCCACATTCGGCCCAGTAACCCTGTAGCCTGTCCTGTTCACCCGCCGCTGCTAATCTCACCCTTGGTGGTGCACTTTTGATCCTGACTTACTGCGACCACGAGGACAACTTTGCACCTTGTTTGTTGCATTTCCATCAAGCGGCAGACCTGGCCTCCTGCTTCATGACCTGTCCATTAGCTTACTTGTTTCCTCATTTTCTAACCATCACCCATTTTTTTTTTCGCTCTTCTCGTCTCTCTTTTTTTCCCCCCTCCCAGCACTCTCCCTGAGGTATGGAGAAATAGAAAGAGTAAGTGGAGGAAAAAAAAACGGAGCGAGAGCTGAGAAATTCTACAGGGGATTGTGGGAACCCACTGATAAAGGCTTGCATCTTAATCCATCCTAAGGCTTGTCTTACAGTGTACTATGAGCTTTTATGTGATCATTAGGAGTGTGTGCTCCTATGCACATCCCCATGCATGCTTTAGGTGAATGTGTGTGTGCATGTGGCTGTGCGTGTTTGATATGTTAATGCTGTCTTTTTGTGCATTCACTGATGCAGTCCCTCCCAATCCTTTGGATTCTTTTATTTCTAGGCTCCTTAAGATCTTTAGATGCTTTCTGTAGAAAGACGACACACCTGTTCACTTTCACAAGGAGCAGCACTCCTCCATGAGGGCATAATGACTTGTTTTATAGCTCATAAGTGTATTAAAAGCACTAATTAATGTGCAGCAATTCTCCCCGTTAATGCAGTGCACAAGGTGGGGATTTCTCCCCTCCCTTCCTCACTCTCTGAGGTTACGCTTTCAGCTCCCTCACTGCTCCATGAGCTTTAGTGGAATTTGGCTGATGTGCACAAAGGGGAGGAGAGGAGGGAGGCGCTCATCTTGTTTCAGTGCTTTATGAGGCTGACGTGCACGTCTGTAATTGCGGTTATGGGTGATTAAACTTTCGATGCCCCTCAGGATCAGCAGCCAGCTATCAGTCAGCGTCAGGCTGGGCCGCTCGGTGTGCAGACTGGTCGGTCTGAGTGTCTGCGCCATGGTGCCACACACCGCTTCATAAATGATGCAGCTCGATGTTTTTAATAACCAGAGTAAAATGTGGATTTGTAGGCCAACCGTTTGGTTGGTAAAGTGTTTCCTTCAATCTTTGTTTATCTTTCTGTGTTTGTGTCAGGACATGTTGAAGTCAGTTTGTTCTTCTCAGGCTTTTTTAGGCGACGTAGCCCCCGCTTTAATTTAGTTCTACGAAGTCCCACCTCATTTGTTCCAGGAGGAACATTTGGTATTTGGAACATGTATTTTTTATTTAATTCATAAAGAGTTGAATGAGGAAATATATTAGAAGTCATCATTTTATGCTGTAGTTTTCTGAATCAGTTGCATAGTGTTTGTTGTCTCTACACCACAAACTCAGCTGTTGCACCTCATCCTGGTATCAGCAGTATCTGAAGTCAGTCCTGAATGGTTTTTGTCCTGCAGGTGTTGGATGCGTCTAACCTGAATCAGACCGATGGGTCAAAATACTTGGGCAGAAAGGGACAACAAACTTTTGAATAGGGCTGTTTGATTGGAGTCAGGTCTGTTG